>JAGSPU010000530.1:0-27339 GCA_019321725.1 Paulownia fortunei
TTTTTTACCATTGTTTCTGTTGGACTAATCCACATTGGCCAATGTTGGATCAGATTCTAGCACATATGCTAGATGTTGATCAATCAGCTGATCAGGCGTCGGAGTAAAAATGAGGATTCTTCTCGCAGACGTTAAATAATTTTTTTTTTCACAGCATGATCTACAAAAGATAGCAAACCATCATAAAAACCATTAACATTAAGAATACCTGTAGGTTTTTGGTGAATATTGTGTTATGCCCAAGAGACAACTTGGAATAATTCCTCCAGTATACCAAAACTACCAGGTAGAATGATGAATGCATCCGCATTATTTATCATGTTAGACATTCTATCCTGAATATGTAACACTTTTAGCTCATATTCAATGGTCATACCTATGATATTCTATACTTTAAAAGATTTTGAGATAACGCCCAAAACTTTGACTCCTTCTACATAAGCAGAAATAACAACACTCCCCATTAACCCCAAACTGCCTCCCCCATACATTAAATGAATTTTTCTTCCTACTAAAGTTCTACGAAGGTTATTGGATGCCTCTATAAACTCACTATTTTTTCCTAGATTGGATCCACAAAAAATATAAATGTAATTGAATTTGCGAGTTGAAGAAACTTCTATTTTTTATTTTATTTTATTTTGAAAATAAGTTGTGCAAAAATAGATGAGTACGGTGATATTTATTGAGGTGTGAACAGGGAATGCATTTATTGCATACCATTTTCTTTTGTCAAAAAGATTGAAAATAAGGGGACACAAAATTTAAAAATTACCTACTTACACGTGAATGTACATGTAGTTGTGATTGTGGCTCACATCTTTTTCGGGTTTTACGTCTAGTAACGAATTAAACGCTCTCTATGAGTTGAGGATATGCTTCCCATCCAATTTTCTTATAAACTAGCAAACATGGTCTTTTAATGTCAGATTCCCAAAACTATAAAACTCATATTCATTTCGAAAATGATCCCACAAATCAAGAATTGCACGTTGTACCAATCCATATGAATCCATCTCAAGAGTCAATATAATGTGATCTAAAGACTTCTTACTCAGTCTATCCATAATAAATTTAAGTTTATCTTCTCGATTTTTAGTGACCATTTCTAAAGAACAACACTTTGTGTTGCAAGTCCAACTAGCACAATTGTGACAAACTTTTATTTTTTTCGCCCTTCGTTTTTTAGAAACTCATGTGAAAACTCACCTGCTCTTGCCTTTACTTAAATTATCCATCATATATCCTCTGGGATGCCCTTGTGCAGAAGCATTCTCAATCTTTCAATCCTGATTTTATAAATATTCAAAATTGCATTTTTAGGAAGAAAAGAAAATCGCTTCTTCAGAGTAAGAAAAATGTCACCCATTTTGAAAAGAACAAGAAAAGAGAATGAGAAAAGCACAAAAAATTTGTACAAAGATTTCAGTTGTTTGGGAAATTGAAAAGTCCAACTTTAATAGCTACGGAGTACCGTTATCTGCCACTTAACTAGGAAAAGAAAAAAAATAAAAGAAAAAAAACTTTCAAAACAAATAAAGTCAGAGAAAATGAGTACAAATGAAAGGATTAATATCTTTAATATCAGCAATGATCCATCCTAAAGCATTCTTATGCATTTTCAGAGTTTCGATCAACTTATCTTCTTGAGATGCATCAGTTTGGAAGAAATTATTACTGAAAAAGTCTCATTCTCACCCAAAAAAAAGTATTTCAAATCAACCACAAGAGCTTTAATACTTGATGGAATAGATTTTACTGTTGATGATGAAAGTTCTTCAAACCTTAGCTTCAAAAATATTTTTCTTGTACCTACGAAAATTTAGAGATAGTATTAGCGTGTGCCTTTTTACAAATACTTTCACTTTCAAAACAAGTCTCCAAAGAATCTGAAGAGTTAGTGGTAGTAAAGTATTCATGAACAAGTTCTTCAATTGAATCTACTTCTTGTACTTCGACATCTTCTACAAGTTGCTTACAAACATTAAATACATTTAATTCCAAAGTCATACTTTCAAATGATAACTTCAAAATACCATTCCTACAGTTGATCAAAGCATTTGAAATTGCAATAAAAGGACAACTCAAAATGATAGAAATTTATGTATGTGTTTGTACAACAGGCTCTCTGTAACACCCACTACTCAACAACTATAAATAAAGTATAATTTGACATAATAGAACCTGTGTGCATGCATCAAAATATTTTTTTTGGTATGTAGCACTTTAAGAAAGGATAAATCACTTTTTACATGCACAACCTTATTTAAAATACTTTGTCACATATGTCCTGTATATAGCATGATCAATATTTATATAAAAACAAAACGCCCACAATATTTATATACTTCTTTTTACAATAAAGTTTTAAAAGCAAAATATATTATCAGTCTCAAAATCTAATACAACAAGCTCAAAATATAACAAGCTAACAAAATAGCCCAATAGGTCGTCATCCATGTACACACTCCCTCAAACACCTGCAGGAGTTCCAACAGCTACCCAACCAGCAAAAGATGCTTCAAGCATCGTCGTGCTCACTTACAATGCATAAACTATATTAGCTAACACTCAACAAGTAAAGATGATGCATGTCAAAAAATAATTCACAATATCAAGTCAAGCATCTCAAAATGCTATGCCTACAATGCAATTTCATGCATCAAAATATTTCTCTCAAAATTATTTCTTTTTTGGGTCTCTGACCAATGCTACTATCCCATGCACCGGAAAAAATCTCTACACACCGCCATAATCCAATGATAAAAAATGATATAAGCATGCAAATTCATGCATACTCACACATATGAAAATCTATGTACGCGAACCTATAAATTCATGCATACAATCATGCAAATCTATGCATGCTTCGGTGCACTAGTAGTGGTCAACAAAATATTTTCCTTACTCAGAATCATATCATGCAATGCAAGATTTGTCACAATATTCGTATATGATGCATGCATGTGCCAATGCCCATATATGTATGCTCAATAGGCATGAATGACAATAATGCATGTCCTCTTCTATACACATATGATATATGATATTGCATATAAATCACACATTTACTGTCTATGCATTATAGTTGCAAATGAATCTTTACTCATCTTTCACTTGGTTAGTGGCTTAGTCTAGATTTGTTTAGTATTCCTCTTTAACCTTAGATGTAAAATAACCTGTAATATTACCCAATTTTAAGCACCATTCCCAATTTGGCAAGTTAAAAGCACAAAATCTCATACTAAGACCTTAAATACCAAGCTATCTAGGTAACAATCAAACTTTCACAAACTAAAACCCAATATAGTCCCTCAAATACCTTAATTTCTCATCTTAAATACATGTAAACATTATGTAATTGAAGTATTATTACTCTAATAGCATGTACCTAATTGTTAGAATTCAATAG
This sequence comes from Paulownia fortunei, assembly GCA_019321725.1. Classification (NCBI taxonomy): domain Eukaryota; kingdom Viridiplantae; phylum Streptophyta; class Magnoliopsida; order Lamiales; family Paulowniaceae; genus Paulownia; species Paulownia fortunei. Next base: position 3,413 of record JAGSPU010000530.1, read on the forward strand.
CAACATATTTAGGCTGAAACATACTAAGTTATCAAATGAGACATATTTTCACCTTCTAATTTTCTTGGTACCATATTAGGTTTTATAGATATTTTGACATCCTTAGAAATATTTATTTACTCTAAAATTTTTACATGTAGAACAATATAACCATACCATAAAGTTTTCAAAACACATGGGTCTAGGTCCTCTAATTCATTCCCCTTCACAACACACTAGAACAGATATTCTTACTTTGGCAGTTTTAAGTGTTTCTTCAATTTCATGCCTAATTTTAATTTCTAACCAATGAAAATTTATTACAATACTCTTAACCCATATATAAACATGTATATGATGATAATTACAGGTTTTATTCAACATATCATACACTTTTGAAGGCTAAAACATAATAATACAACAAGGTGACAGTTTCTAGTACAATTATTTTCTATCAAGTATTTGCAACCAAAAACCCTTTCTTTGTGCACCAACGCCTATCTAATAACATAATAAAATATTTATAAATAATATTCAAAGTTTAATAAGCCAATAAACCTCAAATAAATCTGAAAGTCATGCCAAACCCATAGGTTAAGCTCACCTTACATAGTTTTCTACTTGAACTTGGTTATTTCTCATTCCCTTCGCTTGTTTTGCCTCCTTTTTCGGTTGGAATCATGTAGGACCTATTTAGAGAGCTTTTTCTATGTATTTAGAAGCTGAAATGGTGTAGAAGAAGGTTCAAGTCGTGGCTGTTAGTTTAAGATTGAAGAATAGGTTGAGGCGCTAGCTTGATAAGTCTAAGCATGAGATGGCATAAGCTTGAGGTGACATGTAATGGTATAATTTGATTATCTCCCTTATCTTGCATCCCTAATCTTGTGTGTCTCACATATTCTTATTTGGTTGCAACCTATCTTAGTCAACATTCATTCCCGTAGCTAATTCCTATGTCCGTTCATTAGCTTCTTCACCCAAAAAATCATCGGTTCTTGCCCGATTGATAAGTTTGTGCACCGATAGTGTTACAAACCTATGAACTTATTTATGTAATATTTAAATTATAGTATTATATGTCTAGTTATTCCAAGTGTATGATTTAAATATACATATAATATTAAAATTCATGATAAAACTGACTCACTTTCTATAAACGTTTTGGTGACACCTTTCGAACTCCTAAGGTTACCACGTGTAACCTAACACTATTTAATATATTGATACCTAAATTTCTTCTTATCTCAATACAAATTCAACCACTTAGGTTAGGAAATTCAATAACTAATACCGTGCGAGAGCTTCAGAATTAAGTTCAATATTCAAGAATATTATATAAAAGAAATAAAATATGTAATGTTAATATAAATACAAGTAGCATATAAAATTAGCACATAATGCATGAATCATATTTGGCCAGGTGAGTAATGAGTGGTTCGGGTATCACACTCTGTGTCCAAAATAATGAAATAAACTGTAAAGTAAAACTTATCAATTTGTACCAACACATCTTCTACTACTCCCTTTGGAACTTTAATCGAACGGTCAGCTAGTTGGAGTACAGCAGAAGTTGTTTTAAGTTTTTCCAAACCTAACTGTTCATAAACTGAGAAAGATAGAAGATTTATACTAACACCAAGATCAAGCAAAGCATGCTCTATTCTAGTGTTTCCTATGGTACATGAAATAGTTGGACAACCCGGATCTTTGTACTTGGGTGGAGTGAATTATTAAATGATTGAACTAACACTTTCAATTAAAAATGTCTTCTTTTGTATATGATGTTTTCTTTTGATTGTACACAACTCTTTCAAAAATTTGGCAAAAGGTGGAACTTATTTGATTGCATCCAACAATGGAATATTAATCTTGACTTGTTTAAAAATTTCAAAAATTTTAGCATTTGAATTCAATTTCTGAGTTGCTTGCAATCTTTGAAGAAAAGGTGCTGGAGGTAAATATTTTTCTTTTTCATCATTTTCACACTTACCTTCTTCAAACTTACCTTCATCATCAAGACTATTTCCATTCTTCATTTCTGGAGGTGGATTAGAAACTTTCTCCTTGGGATGAATAGTCTTATCAATAACTTTTGCATTCTGAAGAGTTATGAATGAATTAGTCTCCTTGACTGAATTTTCATCTGAAGAAGAAACATGATACTGAATGAAATGATTAAGTTGAGGTTGAGCAGGAAATTTATATTTTCATTAGTACGCAAAGAAGCTGTCAGTGTTGAAAGTGTGCTTTTGATCTCATTGATAGCTTGTGAAGTTTGATTATTGATGTTTGTTTGTTCATGCATAAATGCTTGCAAAGTTTTCTCAAGGGATTTTGTGTGTGGAGCTGGATAAGAATGAAAGTTTGGTGGTTTTTGTGAATGCAGCGATTGGGTACAGTTATCATCTCGCCAACTGAAATTGGGATGATTTATCCATTGTGGATTGTAAGTTTTAGAATATGGAGAATGAAAAGGTTTTTTGAATGTGTTCATAAAATTTGCTTGTACTGGAATATTTGGACATTCATTGGTGGAATGCCTCAAAAGTTCACAATTACTACAAACTTCTTCCTCTTGCACATATTTGATTTCCTTTTCTTTTTTAAGTTCCATGGCTTCAACTTTTCTTGTTAAACTAGCAAGCCTGGCATTTAGATCATCTTCTTGGCTGAGGTAATATTTTCCTTTATTACTATTAATAAGATTAGATCTAATAGAACCTTAGGAAGAATTAGCACTATGCCATGATTGAGAGTTTTCTGTCAAATGATCTAGATATTCTAGGGCTTCATTAGGTTATTTATCAGTAAACTCACCATTATACATTGTTTCATCAAATTGTTCTGTTTCAGGAGTTAAACCTTCATAAAAGAAACTAATTAAGCGCCATTTTTCAAAACTATGATGTGGGTATGAATTCAACAAATCTTTAAATCTTTCCCAACATTAAAAGAAAGCTTCATTAGAATTTGAGAAAAAATTTGAATTTGCCTTTTCAAAGCATTAATTGTATGAGTTGGAAAGATTTTTTTCAAAAATTCAGCTTATATTTCTTGTCAAGTGCCAATTGGCCTAGGTTTTAAAGAATTAAGCCAATTTTTTGCTTTATCTTTTAAAGAAAAAAGGCTATAATTTGAGCTTAACAATCTCATTTGTGCAAGTTTGATCATCAAAAGTGGCACATATTTCATCAAATTTTTTCAAATGCAAGTAAGAGCTTTCAGAGTCTAAACCATGAAAATTAGGAAGTAAAGAAATCATGTCTGGCCTGAATCAAAAGTTATTTGCATTAAGAGAAAAATGAAACAAGAATGAGAAGAATTTTGAGAAGGTTGCAAGTAATAACGCATAGTACGCACCTGTTGATTCTCATTTTCATCCTAGACACTTTCATTTTTAGCCATGGTGGAAGTGTGTGGAGATGATTCAAACAAATTTTCAAACAAAGTTTCAGAATTATTTCTAAATAAACGCTGAGAATTATAACTACGATACCATATAACCATATATCCATAAAGAAAATAAACAAACTATATTTGCAAAGGAAAAATATTAACAAACCTGAATACTTACCTTGCCTTCCCGGTAACGGCGTAAAAAACTTGCTACAACTTTAAGGTTGTAAACCCAAGTGCAGGTTGTATTAAGTAATAAATTTCTCGTGAGTCCAAGGTCGATCCATAGGGAAGTTGCTTGAAGAATTCAGGATTATAATTTAAAAAAAATGGAATTTATGTCAATCAAAATATATGAATAATTAATGTATGTTGTAACTAAAGAAAAATCAAAGTAATAAAAGTATTGATGATTAGGGATCCACTCTTGAGTTTTGGATAGAGAAACGGCCACTATTGGAATCCATACATAATGAAGGTTCCAATGGAAATATATTATCAAATAACTTATGCAGTAAGGTAATCATGATATTGTCTTACTATTGCAAATTATCATTTAACGCCAACACTTATTTATGGGATCAAGCATTTATTCACACCTTTATCAATAACAAATCAAGATTTCACATTAAAAGTCGGTGGGGTAAAATCGTACAATAAGCTAAATAAACACAAGTATATGTTGTGCCATTAGAGATACATAAATCAAGAATCACTGTAAAACAAACAGGGTTTAGATCAAAACTCAAAATAATAATACAACATAGTTAAACATTTTCTACTCTTATAACCATTCCTCTTCTTCCATCAAGAGGTTCACTCTTTTTTTCAGAAAAATAAAATTTAGAAAGACATAATAAATGTAGGAAAGAGTAAAAATAGAAGAGAAACTAGAGAATGAATTTCTATTACTACAAGAAAACTTACATTACTAGAAAACATACATACTAGAAAACTTAGCCTAAAGAAACCCTCTACCCCCCTCTCTTACAAGCTTAATACATGACCTATTTATAGTACTTGGAGTAAGCTAGAGGCCAAATAAATAATGGAAGGGTTAATCAAGTGGTATGCTAGTTTCCGAGAGTTGGTAATTTGTTACACCAAGTCCTCACCTACCAAATTGAATTGCATTTTAGGTCAGATATAGCTAGATTTTGATAATGATTAAAAATAACACAAATTGTAGATCTTTCGGTGCTGATATATTTTCATATATCATTTGTCAAATTTGGCGGTCGGATGAAGGAGATATGATCAAATTATCGAATCATGTCCAATAGTCGTCCTTTAACAGCAACAACAACAACTTGTAGCCTATGTTTTTACCATTTTGACACATTTTCTCACCATCTTGTCTTCAACAAACGTGTAAATTCTCTTGTGTATAACATATCTAAATTGCCGCCCAAAATAAATTTGGGCTTAAGAGATATGACCTAATTGGTCAAATAAGTTAATATTGGGCTAAACTCTAATCCGAATTTTGGTGATCCATTTTGTGCAACCACTTGGATGAATTTTTTGCTATAATCAAGACTGAATTAGGTTGAGCTTCCAACAAAAAAATTGTACTTCTATCTCTTGGCTTTCAAATGAAATAAGTTTCAGGTCCATAGGGCTTTTGATCATGAAGTTATGCTCAAAACACAAAAACTACACAAGTTTGGAAACATGCTTCTTTTGATTTTTTTATATTCATTAATTACCTAACACAAAACATTAATAAAATAATAATATTAACAAGAATAAAGCAAGAAAAGTATAAAGAATTTGATACAAAAATATATCAAAATATGTACTTATTAGGTGCCATATGTTCTGTGTGCCTCATTTGCAATTAATACCTAAGCGCTAAATAACGGCGCCTAGGCGCCAAACATTGTGTTCGCCTAGTCTGCAATCAGCGCCTAAGCACCAAATAATGGCTCCTTGGCACCAAATACTCTGTTCAGCGTCTGACACCCCGTAGATGTGCTTGAGCTCATTTTCTTTAATTTTTGGTGCCTAAGCTCTGATAGGATGGCGCCTAGGTTCCATTTACTCATATTCTCCAATCATTTTTCTTCAATTTACTAACATTTTATCACATCTTTCCATTCCCTACACAACACCAAACAAACATGTGAAAATGTTCTAAAACTTGCTTGAAAACATCTCATTAAGCTAAAGATACTCAAATTATCGGTGTAAAACTGATGTAACAAATACCCCCAAACTTAAATATTTGTTTGTGCTCAAGTAACAAAAGAAAAATACCAGCTAAAACAAAGACCACAATGCAAACTTGAGTGCAACCAAGTACCAAAACATCAATATGACTCAAAAATTTTCAAAATGCCAACTTAAATGAAGCTTTAAAAGTCAATTAATACCTAAGTACCAACATGCATACCAATTTAACTCAACCTCATAATCTTGCGTATGTGTGTGTGTTATAGTCAGTTCATCAAGCCATATTCATCACTCAGATAAGTTTATAAAGGTAAACACTTTCTAGAAAATCCACTTCTAAAGATGAATTGATATGATCACCAAACTTCATATGCTTGCTTTTCACACTAATCTCCACTAAATGTAGGTTAACTATAGCATCAAAGATCAAAAGGACTTTCAAAGCTTGTAATGTAAGGTTAGGATCATGGGTAGAAATTTGGATAATAAAGTGGCTTGTAATCACTCCAAGACACATAACCAATCTAGAACCATACTTGCAAAAACCAATATCTCAACCTTGTATAATACTTCTTCTATTCGAATTACATGTTTCTTTAAATATCTTTTCTCCTCTTTTCTCATTTTCCGCTTTTCTTTTGCTTTTCTTTTTACCCCCAAACTTATGATGTTTTATATTGATGACAAAAAGGGTGTTTTTCACAATCTTCTCATCAATCTCCCTTTTTTTTAAGGGAGATGAGCTAAAAAATTGTCAAGTTTTTCCAACAGTTACATACTTGTATAATCCACAAATCAAGCTCTAAATTAACTGTGCTTAGTGAAGAGTAAATTTGGTAGACAAAAATATATGAAGGCTCATTTCTTTTCTTTTTTGTGTGTTAGTAAAGAAACATGCTTAATTAGGCTCAAAGAGAACACTAAGGATAAAATATGCACATTGATAGACTGTAAAAGGCGCAACGCGTCCAAAAATAGCCTAAATCATCTCCTTAATGCTATGTCATCTAAAATTTCATCTTGACTAGTGATCAAACAAGTTGGTGGGATTTTGTAGGCAGCACTTATACCCTATAAACTGTCTCTAAGCAAATAAATACAATTCAACAACCGGCTAGTGCAATGATTCGATTCAAGTGCATTCAAGAATACAATTTTTTTAAATAAAAATAACTAATAATTTACGAACATAAATAAAAAACTACGACCCTATGACAAAGTAAAGAACACAAAACAAACTTAGACTCCGACAAAAACAACTTATACAAATAAACAACCCCAAACTTAAGATGAGACATTATTCTCAATGACAAAAAAAATGAATAATGGAGGACTTTCCTGAACAACAGACGTATCACAGAGAAAGATCATCCTCGCTATCAAAGAATGATTGTGGAAACACCAGCGACAAAGAGAAATGAAGATCAGGGGCATTCCACTGAAGATATTGAGCCAATACACGATCACGTTATAGCTCATAAGCTCTAAATACAACATTAATATGGGCCTCACGACGGACCTCCCACGTAAGTGTAACGATCGCCTGGTGTTTGGCATGACTAGTGTCAGGGTCGATGAGCGGTGGAATAATGGTACATCATCGACATAGGGTGGGTCAAAATCTACTGGGGGCAGGCTGGAAGGAGGTCGTGGAATGGACCGGCTAGAAGCTAAAGTGTATCCTGCGATGGTTGAGTGGGTTGTGCGTCGTCAAGAATGAATCCAGCACCATCCCAAATGGTATATCATCGAGTTGTCCAATAGTCCATGATAGTAAATGGGTGCTGAAAAATTTTGGTCTGTTCCCACTCGACACCAGCGTCCTGACATAGTCCACAAATTAAAGAGGGATGAGGTAAACCACTCCTTATAGCACCTTGCATTGTATAGAGAATGGACTGCTGGATGACCCTTTCTATATTGATGCTCATATTACGAGTGATAACATAGAGAAGGAGGGCTCGATCCCGAGTGATGTTACTACTGTGAGTGGTGGGTATCAACTTGGCACAAACAAAGTAGTGCTAAGCTCGTCCCCATTGGCTAAGATCAACAGTGGGGAAGAAAGTGCAGCAGCGAATGCCCGATGCGATGTCTTCTATTGTGAGCCCAATCGGCACAAGACTTGAATGATTTGTTTTGTATCACAGTTGGATAACAAGGCTGAATACTCATAGTCTTCAATGTCTTCCAATTTACAATAAGCATTGATTACCTTCCAGTGGAATAATACCCATTTACCCCACATAAAGACTTTTCAATTTCGACGTTCGGCGGCGTTGGTATAAAACTCCTTGACAATGCTTACCACTGTGGCCTCCGATTGAGTTGCGAAGGTCTGCCACCTCCTATGCTCAATCATGTGGGCGATATGACTATCAAGTCATCCATCTAATGCAATGCCTCGCCCAGGTAGCAAACTTCGCATTCCTAAAAGATCATAGTATCTCTTTTTGGTTTCTACACTAATAAAATGACTTTCATCATAGAATCAGGCTGATTTGGAAGCCTTTGCTTTTCCCTTGTTTCTTTTTCGGTGCCATTTCCTTATTCCTGCAAGATTGAGAAAGAAAAATATCAATTACATGCAAAAGATTGTAAGAAAATTGAAATCGAGACATGTGAATAACAAAGAAGGCATCCGATCATGGTGACACATAAACAATGTGACACAGACAAACAAATGGTAATGCACTTAGGTAATAGGAACCAAGGTGAGAGAACTTGTAAACTGAATGACAATGACGTGTACTGTGCGTGCAATGTGTGTGCAACACTTGTAAACATCAATAGGCAAGATTGAACATCTAATATGTGTGCAAAAATTTATGACTTGTACCAAACAATAACGAATTCAAGCATATGAAAACACCAAATTTCATGTTCGTCGTGTTAAACTTGTCTCAGGTATTTTATCAAACACTTGACATGCATCAATTATAACCTTAATCATACATTCAATTCCCTACCTCTCAACCCTCCAAATTTTCACATCAACATAAAAAATATGTAATGGGATTTACACCTATTGTCTCAAGCCAATCAAAATAACATAAAGGACATGAAAAATTTAAAATAAAAGGGTGAAAAAAACTTACCAAAAAACTCTTGTGAGAATAGAAATTTGTTGAGATTAGAGAGTGTGTAGATAGTAGTTGTTGTAACACCCCAATTACTACACAACTAGATATATAGTATAATTTGACATGATAGAACCTGTGTATATGCATGAAATATTTTTTTTGTAACACTTTAAGAAAAGATAAATAACATCTTACATGCACAACCCTATTTAAAATACTTTCTCACACGTCATGTATATAATAGGATCAATATTTATATAAAAGCACAACACCCACAACGATCCAATATTTACATACTTATTTACAGTAAAGTTTTAAAAGCAAAATACAGTACCAGTCTAAAAATATAATACAACAGACTCAAAATATAACAAGCCAACAAAATAGCCTAACAGGTCGTCATCCATGTACACACTCCCTCAAACACCTGCAGGAGCTCCAACAGCCGCCCAACTAATAAAAGATGCTTCAAGCATCGTCGTACTCACCTACAATGTATAAATTATATGAGCTAATGCTCAATAAGTAATGATTATGCACGTCAAAGAATAATCCACAATATCAAGTCATGCATCTCAAAATGCTATGCCCACAATACAATTTTATGCATCAAAATATTTTTCTCAAAATCATTTCTTTCTTGGGCCCCTGACCAACGCTACTATCCCATGCACCGGAAAAGAGCTCTGTACACCGCCATAATTCAATGACCAATAATCATATAAGCATGCAAATCCATGCATACTCATACATATGTAAATCCATATACGCGAGCCTGCAAATCCATGCATAAAACCATGTAAATTCATGCATGCTTCGGTGCACTAGTAGTGGTCAGTAAAATATTTTTCTTTTTTACAATCATGCCGTGCAATGTAAAATTTATCACAATATGCGTATATGATGCATGCATGTGCCAATTACAATGCCCATGTATGAATGCTCAATGGAGAGCCCTCTACTATGCACATATGATTTATGATATTACATATAATTCACACATCTACTATGTCTATGCATTGTAGTTGCAAATAAATCTTTACTTAACTTTCACTTAGTTGGTGGCTTAGTCTAGATTTGTTTATTGTTCCCCTCTAATTTTAGATGTAAAATAGTCTGTAATATTACCAACATCAAGCACCATTCCAATTTGATAAGTTGAAAGTATAAAATATCATACTAAGAGCTTAAACACTAGGCTATCTAGGTTTTACAAACTAGAACACAATCTAGTCCCTCCAATACCTTAATTTCTCATCTTAGATACATGCAAACATCATATAATTGAAGTATTATAACTCTAATATCATGTACCTAATTGTTAACACTCAATAGCAACATGTCTAGATTGAAATATGTTAAATTATCAAATGAGACAGATTCACATTTTCATATTTACTTGCTGTCCAATTTAGTTGTATGATAATTTTGACATCCCTAAACATATCCAATCACTTCTAAATTTTTACCACACTTAGATAACATGTATATAAATGTAACCATATCATAGAATTTCTAAAACTCATGGATATAGCTTCTCAAGTTTAGATCTCTTCACAACATACTGAAATAGATTGTTTTCCTACTATGACAGTTTTGCACACTTCACGACATTAATGGTTTTGGCACCCTTACGTATATTCAATCTCTCCCAACTTTTTACCACACTTATATAACATATATATAGAGATAAAAAGGTTATATTATTTCCTAAACTAATGGATTTAGCTCTCCTAATTCAGTCTCCTTCACAGCACACCAAAACAGATTTTGCTACTTTGGCAGTTTGAGTGTTTCTCCAATATCATTCTCTATTTCAATTTCTAACCGATCAAAATTCATTCCAATACTCTTAACTCATATATAAACATGTATATGATGATAATTATGGGTTTTATTCAACATACCATACACTTTTGAAGTTTAAAACACAAAAATACAGCAAGGTGATAGTTTCTAGCACAAGTATTTTCTATCAAATATTTCTAACCACAAACCCTTTCTTTATGCATCAAAGCCTATCTAATAACATCCTAACACATTTACAAATAATTTTCAAAGCTTAATAAGCCAATAAAACTCAAAATAAATCTAAAAGTCATGCCAAACCCATAGGTTAAGCTCACCTTGCACAGTTTTCTACTTGAACTTGGTTATTTCTCCTTCCCTTTGCTTGTTTTGCCTCCTTTTTCGGTTGGAATCATTTAGGACCTATTAGAGAGCTTTTTCCATGTATTTAGAAGCTAAAATGGTTTAGAAAAAGGTTCATGTCATGGTTGTTAGCTTAATAGTGAAGAATAGGTTGAGGTGCTAGCTTGATAAGTCTAAGCATGAGGTGACATGTAATAGTATAGTCTGATTTTCTCTCTTATCTTGTAGCCCTAATCTTGTGTGTCTCATATATTCTTATTTGGTTGCAACCTATCTTCATCACCATTCATTCCCGTAGCTAGTTCCTATGTTCGTTCATTAGGTTCTTCATCCGAAAAATCATCGATTTTTTCCCGATTGATAAATTTGTGCACCGATAGTGTTACAAGTCTATGAACCTAGTTATATAACATTTAAATTATAGTATTGTATGTCTAGTTATCCCAAGTGTATGATTTAAATATACATATAATATTAAAATTCATGATCGTACTAACTCATTTTCTATAAACTTTTCGGTGACACATTTTGAACTCCTAAGGTTACCACATGTAACCTAGCACTATTCCCTATATTAATACCTAAATTTCTTATTATCTCAATACAAAATCAACCACTTAGGCTAGGGAATTCGATAATCAATACCATGCGAGAGCTTCAAAATTAAGTTTAATGGTTAACAACGCCGTATAAAATGAAATGAATTATATGATGTCTTACCAATGCAAATAGCACGTAATTAACATGTAATGCATGAATCATATGTGGCCATGTAAGTAGTAAGAGGCTCGGGTATCACAGTTGTGCAATGTGATTTGAGAAAGAGGTGTTAAGGAGTGATGTTTGAATGTTGGTTAGGGAGAGGAGAGAGAGGAGAGAGAGAGAGAGAGAGAGAGAGAGAGAGAGAGAAAATTTGAGGGTGGGGAAGAAAATGGGCATCTGGCCCATTTTATTTTATTCTAACACCCGATTTGGCGCCTAAGTGCCAAATATTTTGTCTTAGGCGCAGAAGCAGGGTGCTTAAGTGCCGTTGCTTCTGTTTTAAACATCTGTTTAGGTGCCTAGGCACCATTGTAGGGCGCTTAGGCACCGTACTCTCTATTTTCCCAAGCACGTGGGTGCCCATGCGTGAAAACAGGGCAGTTAGGCGCTAACGCCTCTATTTTAGACCTAATGTTTTGGCCCCTAGGTGCTGATGCAGGGCGCTTAGGTGTGAAACTTTATTTTTTTTAGGAGGTTGGTGCACAACAATGAAGATTTATCCAAGGGCATTCTTGTAAAATGCATGCTCGTATTAATTGTTATGTCCTAACCTGTAAAACAACAATAAAAAATTAACTAAACACAATGGGGATTCGAGTGATAAGGAAAAGAAAAATAAGAAAATCAAATCTAGTGATAGAAAGTAAAATAAACAGCTTTAGGTTGCTTCCCAAGAAGCGCTAAATTTAGAGTCGGTAGCTAAACTTTATAGAAGTTTATCAATTTGGTTCAGACAAGTGAATGGCGGACTTTTGCAAATCCCCTCCACATTTAGTGTATACCTTGAGCGGTTGGCCTTTGACTTTAAACTTTTGATCTGCACTTTGAATTTCAACGGCACCATTGGGGAAAACTTGGACCACTGTGAAAGGTCCAGACTACCGTGATCTCAACTTGCCTGGAAATAAACGCAAATAAGAGTTAAACAATAAAACTTTTTGACCTGGAATAAAATCTAGGTGTTGAATTTGCTTATCATGCCACTTCTTGGTGTGCTCCTTGTATAACTTGGCATTTTTATAAGCCCCTTAACGGAATTCTTTTAACTCATCCAGCCATAACAGTCTATGTTCACCTGTTGCTTGAAGATCAAAATTCAGTTTTTTAGTAGCCAATATGCTTTATGCTCCAACTCAACTGGTAAGTGACATGTTTTCCTATATACCAGATGATAAGACGTACCAATGGGGGATTTGTAAGCAGTGCGGTAGGCTTAGAGAGCATCATTGAGCTTTCAAGATCAATCCTTCTAAGATGAGCTGACCGTCTTTTTCAAGATCCACTCAAGCTCTCTATTTGAAATCTCAACTTGCCACTAGTTTAGGGGTGATACGCAGTAGCAACTCTATGTGTGACCCCATACTTAGCCAAAAGAGCATTAAGATGCTTGTTGCAGAAGTGTTTACCTTCATCACTTATGATTGCTCTTGGTGTTCCAAATCGAGTGAAAATTTATTTTCTCAAGAAGTTCATCTCTACTTTGGAATCGTTGGTTGGCAAGGCAACAACTTCAACCCATTTGGAAATATAGTCTATGTCCACAAGGATGTAGAGATTATTAAATGACGGTGGAAACAGACCCACGAAGTCTATGCCCCATACATCAAATAACTCTACCTCTAAGATGTTGTTCAATAGCATCTCATATGTTTCCTATTTGCTTACATCTATCACAAGAGGCTATAAGGGCTTGAGCATCCTTAAATAATATTGGCCAGTAGAAATCCGATTCAAGCACTTTAACAGCTGTTCAATTCCCTCCAAAGTGCCCACCATACAAAGACGCGTAATAATGGTGAAGAACACTTTGTATCTCTTCATCAAGGACATATTTTCTTATAATTTGATCTAGACAAAGTTTAAACAAGAAAGGATATTCCGAAAAATAGTGTCTAACATCAGAAAGAAACTTTTTCTTTTGTTAACGAGTTAAGTCAATGGGAAAAACATTACTTGCTAAAAAGTTTACCAAATCAGCATACCAAGGAAACTTACCAACAACCAAGGCAAAAAGTTGCTCATTCGAAAAGGTTTCACTGATGGGGGGTTTAGGATTGATACCTTTTTTGTGTTGTTCCAACCGAGATAGATGATCCGTAATTATGTTTTCAGTTTTCTTCTTGTCTCGAATCTCTAATTCAAACTCTTGGAGTAGTAAGACCCATCGAAATCAGCCTTGATTTTGCATCTTTCTACTTGATGGTAGAATGATCAGTGTAATTACCTTTGTTTCAATCAAGTATGGTCGAAACTTATCAAATGCAAAAACTGCAACTGGGAGTTCTTTCTCAGTAGTTACATAGTTCATCTGTGCATCAGTTAGTGTTCGACTAGCATAATAGATAACATGAAAATTTTTACCTTTCCATTATCCTAACACTGCTCCAATGGCAAAATCGCTAGCATCACACATTAGTTCAAATGGTAAACTCTAATTAGGGGCAACAATAATAGGGGTGGAAATCAAAGCAGACTTTATTTTCTGAAAAGCAAAAAGACACTCATAATCAAAGTTGAAAAATACCTCTTTCATAAGTAAATTGCAAAGAGGCTTTGTTATTTTTAAAAAATCTTTGATGAAGCATCTATAGAACCCTGCATGACCTAAAAAACTTCGCACTCCCTTCATTGAGATTGGTGGAGGTAACTTCTCAATGGTCTCTATCTTGGCACAATCCACTTCAATGCTATTCGGAAAAATTTTATGGCCAAGGACTATCCCCTCTTGGACCATAAAGTGACACTTCTCCCAGTTCAAAACTAAGTTAGTTTGTTTACACCTTTTTAACACAAGTGTCAAATGTTGTAAACAAACATCAATTGAGTTACCAAAAATTGAGAAGTCATCCATAAAAAATTCAATGAAATATTCCACCATATTAGAGAAAATGGCTATCATACATCGTTGAAAAGTAGCCGGTACATTGCACAACCCAAAGGGCATGAGCCTAAATGCAAAAGTGTCATAAACACATGTGAATGTGGTCTTTTCTTGGTCCTTAAGTGTAATGAAAATTGATTGTAACCTAAATAACCATCTAGGAAGTAGTAATAAGCATAGCCAGCTAACCTATCCAATATTTGATCAATAAAGGGTATAGGGAAGTGGTCTTTCCTAGTAACCTTATTCAACTTCCTATAATCCATGCACACACGCCAACCGATAACAATTCTAGTGGAAATCAATTCATTATTTTCATTCTCTACTACCATTATCCCACATTTCTTAGGTGCTACTAGCACGGGACTTATCCATACACTATCATAAATATGATAGATAATGCCTGCATCAAGTAGTTTCAAAACCTCAGCTCTTACCACCTCTTTCATGTTTGGATTCAGACGACGCTGATGCTCCACAGATGGCTTGTAGGTTTCCCCATCAAAATCTTGTGCATGCATATGGATGGACTAATGCCTTTGATATCAGCAATATACCATCCTAATGTCATTTTATGGCCTCTCAATACTCTCAATAGCTTCTGTTCCTGTTCATCAATTAGTGTTTCAGAAATAATAATAGGAAGAGTAGAAGAATCACCTAAGAAAGAATACCTCAAATGGTTTGGCAATTGTTTGAGTTTTAAAATAGGTGGCTTTTCTATCGATGGTGCTGGTAGGGTTGGTGTCTTCCTAAGTTCTTCAAATGGCCTCTTGATGAATACAGGTGGTGTTGTAACAAGTCTTTTTAAACACTCGAAGATCTCCATATCATCAATTCAATGCCACTCGCTTCCCTAAAACAAACCTCAAGAGAATCATCGGGATAGCTAGATTGAAAGACTTCCTTTATAAAATCATTAGTGGCATCCACTCGCAAACAACTATCTTTCTCATTTGGATATTTCATTGCCTTGAAGACATTGAAAATGACTTGCTCTTCTTGTACCCTCAAGATTAATTGGCCATTTTGCACATCAATGAGGGTTCTTTCTGTTGACAAGAAAAGTCGATAAAAAATGATGGGGATCTCTTAGTCTTCCTCCATATCGAGAACTATAAAGTCTACTGGGAAGATAAATTTGTCCACCTTTACTAGAACATCTTCAATGACTCCCTTTGGATACTTGATAAAACTATTAACAAGTTGCAGCGAGACTGTAGTCAGTTTTACTTCTCCAAGCCCAAACTTTCTGTAAATAGATAGAATCATTAGGTTATTACTTGCACCAAGATCACATAAAACTTTATCAAAAAATGAATTGCCAATGGTGCAAGGTATCGTGAAACTCTCTGGATCTTTTAGTTTAGGTGGATGATTCATTTGTAGGATAGCACTGCACTCCTTAGTAAGTGTCACTGTCTTGTATTCCTCTAACTTTCATTTGTTAGAGAGGATCTCCTTCATGAATTTTATGTAGCTGAGCATTTGCTCTAGGGCATCTACAAAAGGAATATTAATGTGCAACTTTTTAAAGACATCTAAAAACTTAGACAATTGCTTATCTAGTTTTTATTTTTGGAAGCGTTGAAGAATGGGATATGAGATACATATGAGGGAGGATTGTCTGGAAATAACTTTGATTTAGGCTTCTCTATTTCTTTGATCGATGTGTCATCTGACTCCTCAATCGCACTCTCTTTTGCCAGCTCCTTTGGCTCAGTAACTTTTCTTTCAAACTCAGGTAACTCTTTACCACTACGCAAAGTAATAGCCTGCACATTCTTTTTAGGGTTAGTCTTAGTGTTACTAGGCAATAAATCTTGAGGTCTTGCATTTAGCATATTGGCAATTTGACCTATTTGGATCTCCAAGTTTTGGATAGAAGCTGATTGATTTTGATTGAAAGACTCTTATTTCTGCAATGATGTCTCTGTCCTTGCCATGAATTATGCAAGAGCATTTTCTAGAGAAAATTTGGGTGCCTGTTGAGACTGATTTGGAGATTGAAAATTTGATGGTGGTGGTCTCACTGTATTTTGTCCATTCCTCCATAAGAAGTTCATATGGTTGCGCTATCCTGGATTGTAAGTATTAGAATATGGATTGTTTTGTCGTGTAGCATTCCCCATAAATTGTGCTTGCTTTGGCTGAGATGGAGCGAATGGGTTCCCAACCTGACATTTTGTACTAGGGTGAGAACCATTGCAAAAATTGCATACCTTAACTGATGTGGGAACCGGATTAGCTGTAAAAGAGCTAAGTTGCTAAGACAATGTAGCAACTTGAGTAGTGAATACGTCAACTTCATGAACTCCAAATACTTTCTTTGGTGCAATTCTTTTAAAAGGCCATTGATAAGTATTTACAACCATGATCTCAAGAAGATCATAGTGTTGGGTTCGCGCGATCTCGGGAAATGTATACACAGTAGAATTTAAAATTTTTCAAAAACATAAATATACATTACATCACATGTAATTAAAACGAATCCTGAAACCCTATCGCGATTACTCAGTTGTGCATTTTCTGATACTTAAAGTAAGAAAGTTTCAGAAACCCTTACCTTGATTTGCACTCCGGCTGATGTAGGGATTGAAACGATTCAAATCATTATTCCTACATGAAAGTATCTCCATGTTCTTCAATTCAAAATCCCTTTGATTGAAATCTGATTCGCTTCTAGGATCCAAATGTTATCCCTCTAACAGTATCCACACTTTAGATGCCCACTCACAACCAAATTATATGCTAGTAGTTTCTGATTCGATAATTCTATCCCAGAATAATTTTGTTTGGAACAAGAACACACTAACAATTAGTGTTTTAGGTGTTTAATTTAATTCTTAATTCAACAATTAAATCAGGAATTAAATTAGATAAAAGGTTGGTGAACTTTTGGAGATTGAAAGGAATGGAGGGACAAATTTTTGGGGATGAAAGAAAACTATTTTTCTTCACAAAAATCTGCAATTAAAATCCCCATAAAAATATCCAAGAAGATTGTCAATCAAGACTATCACAAGTTCTTTTTATATAGAACTCTTCTTCCTTTTTTATCTTCAACTCTTTTGGTAAGTTTTCTTATCCCATAAGGACTTTCATTTTTCCTTATTACCTCATAGAAATTGAATTTTCAATTCAACTTTCTCTAGGAATTGGATTCCTAATCCAATTTCCTAATGGGCTTCCTACAAGTCCACACTTATTGAGTCTAAGCCTAAATAATCAATTAAATTCTACTTTAATTGATCCAATTAATTAAATTAATTTATTTAATTAATTAGGCACGTCTTAATTAATTGATCCAATCAATTATTTAAATGTTCCAATTGGGTTCCCTAATCTAATTAGGTCTAATCAATTAATCCAATTAATTTATTGAATTAATTCCACACTTGAATTAATTTAACCCCATTAATTAATCACATTAATTAATTTAATCCAACACTTTGATTAATTTCTAGGCTAGAAATGGACTTGTCCAAATTTTGTGTGTGACCCCTTAGGTTCACTTTAAGCTAGCCGTGGGCTCACAACTCTTATGACTTAGTTGAACAATTAATTATTCTGATTAATTAATCCAATTAAATAATTCTCTTGAAATTAACTCATTAATTGCAAGAACCCACAAGACATAGGAAGCATCTAGCAATGCATCATGACTCCTAGTCTAAGGTGAATGTGCGAACCTATTTTAATTATGAATACCATGCAAGTACGGTCCTTCCGTCATCTAATCTGCCGATTGAGCCTAGAGCATGGATGTTTAGTCGAAATCCTATTAACTCAATAACTATGTTTCCATTTCTAGTAGCTTGACTCAATGATGAATAATTAGAAAACCCCACGTTTAATTTCCATCCAACCTTGGCCAATGATTTTAGAGTCAAGTACAGTGGAACACATAGGAGATTCACTTATTCATCTAGATAGATGACGGATCCTTTGTTGACCATTCATTAATCTCCATACATGAAAATGTTACACCCAATATAAACCCTTTTGTGATTGTCATGGAATCGAAAAATACATCAAAGTACAACATGTCATGCACAAGGTTACCATGGTACCTTAAGTCCAAAGATTAATTCTTGCACTATCGTAATGAAAAAATTCCCATTCGACAATAGAATATTTCCAATTGAAAATTTTCAAGTGGGGTTGTTTAGTGTACTTGTTCCCAGCAAACACCCATATACATGCACTAGTGTCTCCACACCAATACCTATGGAACGAGGCATCTTTCTTTCGAACCTGCATCATATGCGCAAGTCTCAACGGGATTAATGATTTCCCATCTCATTAATCCTTAACTTAGAATATTTTAAGATCACAACCGTAGAGGCATATTTCACGATCACCATTATATGCGCAACCATGCCCCATACCTATGTGTGATCTAAGGACTTTATCTAATTCTTAGGATGAATTTAAGATAAAGATTGCCATTTAAATGATATTAATATAAATAAGAATGATTTGCAAGAGTATAAGAACGGCCAGAACAATTGGCACGCTGGGCACTACTCTAACACATAGGCCTCCTCATGTGTCTTGCCCATCAGAGCTTCGCCAATGGCTGCATCTACTAAAGTTCGGGTTGCGCAACTCAATCCATTATAAAATGTCTGAATTTGCAACCATTCTGGCAGACCATGATGAGGGCATCTTCTTAACAAATCCTTGTACCTTTTTCATACCTCATGCAATGATTCCATATCATATTAGGCGAAGGTAGTGATGTCATTCCTCATCTTTGCCGTCTTAGCTGGTGGGAAGTATTTTGCTAGGAATGTTTGAGCTAAGTTAGCCCATGTGGTTTGGTCTGAAATTCGGATATGTTATACCCAAGAGGTAAATAAACAAGTTTGCTGAAGACAAGATAGTGTGAAAATGTGTTGAAATGGTAAAACCATAGGCTGCAAGTTGCTGCTGATGTTACAGGGCGGCTCTTGGATATGACTCGGTAATTTGACCATATCTCCTTCATCCGATCGCCAAATTTGACAAAAGATATATGAAAATATATCAGCGTTGAAAGATATACAATTTTTATTCTTTACGTATCTTCAAACTCTGGCTGTATCTGACCGAAAAATGTAATTCAATTCAGTAGTTGAGAAATTTGTGTAACAACTTACCAACTCTTGGCAACTAGCATACCACTTGATTAATCCCTCCATTATTTGTTTGGCTTCTAGCTTACTCCAAGTACTATAAATAGGCCATGTATTCAGCTTGTAAGAGGAGGGGGGTAGAGGGTTTCTTTAGGCTAAGTTATCTAGTTTGTATGTTTTCTAGTATTGTAAGTTTTCTAGTAGTAATAGAAATGCATTCTCTAGTTTCTCTTATATTTTTAGTCTTTGTTACTTTTATTATGTCTTTCTAAATTTTATTTTGCTGAGGAAAAAGGGTGAATCTCTTGATGGAGGAAGATAAATGGTTATAAGGGTAGAAATTGTTAAGTATGTTGTATTATTATTATTATTTTTGATCTAAACCCTACTTATTTTTGTGGTGATTCTTGATTTATGTATCTCCAATGGCACAACAAATACTTGGGTTCATTTAGCTTATTGTACGGTTTTACCCCACCGACTGCTAATGTGAAACCTTGATTTGTTGTTGACGAAAGAGTATATAAATGCTTGATCCCATAAATAAGTGTTGGCGTTAAGAGATAATTTGCAATAGTAAGACAATATCATGATTACCTTATTGCATGAGTTACTTGATAATATCTTCCCATTGGAACCTTCATTATGTATGGATTTCAATTGTGGCAATTAATAGAGGTAAAAAGAATAAATAACCATTTATCTATCCAAAACTCAAGAGTGGATCCCTAATCCTCAGTACTTTTATTACTTCGGTTTTTTCTTTAGCTACATCATACATTAATTGTTCATATATTTTTGATTCACATAAACTCCATCTTTTTATAAATATAAACTTGAATTCTTCAAACAACTTCCCTGTGGATCGACCTCGGACTCACGAGAAATTTATTACTTACTACAACCTGCACTTGGGTTTGCAACCTTAAAGTTGTAGCAAGTTTTTGAAAAAAATAAAAAAAAATAAAAAAAAATAAAAAAAATAAAAAAAAATAAAAAAATATATATATTTATTTATTGTAAGGCTCAAAGTGGTTTACTAGGGGGATGTTTTCTTTAAATATCATATAGGGAACAAGCTGATTTGGCAATGGTGCTAGAAAGCCTAATGCCTTAATCATTTTTCTAGTGGTGCACTATCAGTCGTTCGCCTCGACAGACCAAAAGTAAAAGTTCTAATACTCAACTCCTACATGTTGAAGATTCAAGTGATGATTAGAGTAAGGGCATAAGAACTATATATTTTGACATGATTGTCTTCACACTAAATAACATAACTATTTGTGCAAAATAAAATTTGAGTATAATTATCGCAAAAATATATTAACCAAATAACAACATCAAAGTCCAAAACAACACTCATCATCAATTAAACCGTATTATTCATGCTTAATTTTAATCATTGAAGTTGGAAGAACCTATACGACTCAAAAAAAAATAATGGTAATTCACAAACACTTGCTAAAAACTTTACAAACCTGCCATATTATGCAAAAAATAGGGATGCGTCTCAAGAGTGTTACAATTACCCTTTACTCAGCCACCTTTTTTTCATGCTTTCAACGGACCCAGCAAAAAAAACACGCTTGATTTATATTTATTTTTATTTTTTATTTTTTTATTATTATATATTTTTATTTTTTTTATATAATAAAAAAAACACACATTGAATATACAAGTCATGATATCAATTAAGGTTGCAAACCCAAGTGCAGGTTGTAGTAAGTAATAAATTTCTCGTGAGTCCGAGGTCGATCCACAGGGAAGTTGTTTGAAAAATTCAAGTTTATATTTATAAAAAGATGGAGTTTATGTGAATCAAAAATAATGAACAATTAATGTATGATGTAGCTAAAGAAAAAACCGAAGTAATAAAAGTACTGAGGATTAGGGATCCACTCTTGAGTTTTGGATAGATAAATGGTTATTTATTCTTTTTACCTCTATTAATTGCCACAATTGGAATCCATACATAATGAAGGTTCCAATGGAAAGATATTATCAAGTAACTCATGCAATAAGGTAATCATGATATTGTCTTACTATTGCAAATTATCTCTTAACGCCAACACTTATTTATGGGATCAAGCATTTATATACTCTTTCGTCAACAACAAATCAAGGTTTCACATTAGCAGTCGGTGGGGTAAAACCGTACAATAAGCTAAATGAACCCAAGTATTTGTTGTGCCATTGGAGATACATAAATCAAGAATCACCACAAAAATAAGTAGGGTTTAGATCAAAAATAATAATAATAATACAACATACTTAAACAATTTCTACCCTTATAACCATTTATCTTCCTCCATCAAGAGATTCACCCTTTTTCCTCAGCAAAATAAAATTTAGAAAGACATAATAAAAGTAACAAAGACTAAAAATATAAGAGAAACTAGAGAATGCATTTCTATTACTACTAGAAAACTTACAATACTAGAAAACATACAAACTAGATAACTTAGCCTAAAGAAACCCTCTACCCCCCTCCTCTTACAAGCTGAATACATGGCCTATTTATAGTACTTGTAGTAAGCTAGAGGCCAAACAAATAATGGAGGGGTTAATCAAGTGGTATGCTAGTTGCCAGAGTTGGTAAGTTGTTACACAAATTTCTCAACCACTGAATTAAATTATATTTTTTGGTCAGATACAGCCAGATTTTGAAGATACATAAAGAATAAAAATGTAGATCTTTCAACGCTGATATATTTTCATATATCTTTTGTCAAATTTGGCGATCGGATGAAGGAGATATGGTCAAATTACCGAGTCATGTCCAAGAGCCGCCTGTAACATCAGCAGCAACTTGCAGCCTATGGTTTTTACCATTTCGACACATTTTCACACATCTTGTTTTCAGCAAACTTGTTTATTTACCTCTTGGGTATAACATATCCGAATTTCAGACCAAAATAAATTTGGGCTCAAGATATATAACCGAATTGGTAAAATAAGTCAATACTGGGCTGAACTCTGATCTGAATTTTGGTGATCCATTTTGTGTAATTACTTGGACGAATTTTCTGCTATCATCAAGACTGAATTGGGCTGAGCTCCAACATAAAAGTTGTACCTCTATCTCTTGGCTTTCAAATAAAACAAGCTTCAGGTCCATAGAGCTTTTGATCATGAAGTTATGCTCAAATTACAAAAACTGCACAAGTCTGGAAACATGCTTCCATTTATTCCCTAACACAAAACATTAATAAAACAAGAATATTAACAAGAATAAAGCAAGAAAAGTATAAAGGATTTGATATAAAAATATGTCAAAATATGCACTTATCAAATTCCCCCACACTTAACCCTTGCTTGTCCTCGAGCAAGCTTAAAACAAACATAAACTAATCCACTTTCGTAGGAAAACACGATTGCATTTAGCATATGCAACAAGCCTTTAAACCCATAGGTGGCCCATAGAGGACGAGTTATAGTCTCGTGAAGGTTTCCAGCAGTGATACCTACAAACACCTATAATAACTATCTTCCAACTTTTATTCTCATGAAGCAACAAAGTAATATGGAAATAAAATCAAACAAGTGTTGAGTTTAACTCTTAGTCATTCAAAAATCAATACATTTCCACAATAATCATACTCAAGTGTGTATGTGGACAGTTAATGTCAATAGTGATGAAACTATGCATGTTTCAAATAAGTGAATTCTCATAAAACCTTACAAACCATCACCCAATCTCTAACAGAAAAGTTAAACATCATAGGCTCTTCCTTTGGTGCAAATCTCCACTACACTGAAGGCACCACACGAAATCAAAAGGTCTTTAACAAGGTTGTAATGGGGCCAAAGGGTGGTGATGTAGCTAAGAAATAAAAGGATAGGATGCAACAAAGGTTCTAAAAACTTCATGGAATAGAGACATAAAATTTATCGATAAAAGATTCTCCAACTCCACAAATTTCACACTGGAGTCTATTGTTATTGAATTGGACCCCTCTTATTCATCTTGCAACATCTCATTTTTAGTTGTAACTCGTAGCACTTTGCAACTTTTTTTTTTTTATTATTGTTTTTTTTCTTTTTTTTTTTTTTAGAGAAACTCCCCCACATTATCTTCTATCCAACCTAAATTTCTTTTGTAAGTCCAAGCTTTCAATTGAATGTCTCTTAAACTCCAATCATTTTTAGAACAAGGGTTGGATAATAGTGTATTTAGGCTAGGTAAAAAATATGGTTACAAAAAAAAAAAAATATTATTTATTGTAAGGCTCAAAGTGTTTTACTAGGGGGATGTTTTCTTTAAATATCATATAGGGAACAAGTTGATTTGGCAATGGTGCTAGAAAGCCTAATGCCTTAATTATTTTTCTAGTGGTGCACTATCAATCGTTCGCCTCGACAGACCAAAAGTAAAGTTCT
>JAGSPU010000810.1:0-27012 GCA_019321725.1 Paulownia fortunei
ACAGTAATACAATCGTCAAAGAGTTGACTATGGATAGAAATATTTCATTGGTTTATAAATTTGGGGTATGAAATATTTCCGTTGGACTTCAAGCCCACTAGGAAATTTGATTTCTCAAACTTCCATTAGGGGTGATTGAATTCAAAGAAGATAGTAGGATACATTTAGTATTAAAGACCCTATATTAAATTAATATATTTTTCCCATTGTTTACTCATTTTCTATTTCGTACGTATTTTGTAGATTTTTCTACTATAATAAAAAAGAATCCACTAGCAATAATCTTTGCACAAAATAAATTAATTGTATAGTCCGTTAATCTGACAAAAGGGTATATGTCATCGATGTTGAGCCTCCTTTGGTTTCACCGGAGGATTTTACTTCTGAAGCTTATGCAGATTACCTACGTCATGTTGACGACAATCTACAGGCTTGGTGCTATATGTTAGAATTGATGTCAAATGAACTTCAAAGGTAGAATGAGGATCAAGATACTACTAATGGGATCCTCCTTCACCTACAAGAATGGTATGGTGAACGTACTCGGCAAATGAGATATCACATCTCAAAGGAGCTTTTCAGAAGTTATATGACTGAGAGCTCTACAATCCAAAACCATGGATTAAAGATGATAGCCCTTTTTGAAAGACTAGCATCCCTTGGAGTCGTTATGGAGAAGTAACTCTATACGAACCTTCTAGATCAAAGGATAAAAAGCTCAAGAGAAGAAAGAAGAAAGGAAATAGTTCCTCCAAACCCAACAAGCTGAAGGTGAAGGGCGGTGGCAATAAGGTTTCTTCTCAAGAAATGACAAGTGTTATTACTATGGTAAACCAGGGCTTTCGAAGAGGACATACAAGGAGTATCTTGCAAGCCTAAAGAGTTTAGGTATATATTTTGTTGAAGTTAACTTGTCTGTCAATGATGCTTCTTGGTTAATAGATACCGGTTGTGGCTCACATTCTGCAATAATTTGTAGATGATGACAAGAAGTAGGAAGCTAAATGGAAGGGAGACGATCCTAAAAATGGAAATGGAGCAAGAGTTGTTGCATTAACTCTAAGCATTGTTAGTCTAGCTTTTGAAAATGGTTCTGCTATAGTTTTAAATAATTATCTTTTCATTCCAGATATTATCAAGAACATTATCTCTATTCCAATTTTAGATAGAGAATGTTTCAGATTTACCATTGAGAATGGAAATTGTTCAATTTCCAAGTGTTCTGATTTTATCTATTCGGGTTCTTTGACGAATTGTTTATAAAAAATAAATAGATAATTATAGTTCCATGAGTCTATGACATGCAATTTTATGACCTATTTATGAGAAAAAGATTAATAAGTTGGCACAATTTATTGATCTAAAGAATGAGCAAGAATTGCCACCATGTGAATCTTGCCTCAAAGGAAAGATGATCAAATCTCCATTTGTTGGGCAAGTGCGGTGAGCTAAACATTTATTGGATTTGATCTATACAAATGTATGTGGGCCACTAAGTGTTAGTGCCCGAGGGAACTATAACTACTTCTTAACCTTTATTGGTGTTTTCTCTAGGTATGGTTATGTGTACCATTTAATGTACAAGTCTAAAATATTTGAAAAGTTCAAAGAATTCAGAATTGAAGTAGAGAAACAAATTGGCTTAAGTATAAAAACTCTTCAATCTGATCGAGGAGGTGAATACTCTCCAAATGGAATTCTTTCACAGTAGACTCCTCCTGCTACTTCACAACTTAATGGAGTTGTAGAGTGCATGAATCGAAACTTATTGGACATGGTTTGATCCATGTTGAGCTTCACTATATCTGGGGCTATGCTTTGGAAAAAATGCCATACCTATTAAATAGGGTGCCCATCTAAAGTTGTGCCCAAAACACCATATGAAGTGTGGTATGGTAAGACACCTTCCTATAAATAACTTAGGGTATGGGGTATGTTGCTTATGTGAAGCATCTAGTGGGAGGTAAGTTGGATATGAGATCTAGCTTATTCAAGTTTGTGGGGTATCTAAAAGAGTCTATTAAATACTATTATTACAACGCCTTGAAATAAAAGGTGTTTGTTTCGAGGAATGCTATCTTTTCTGAAGAAGAATTCCTATTAGATAGAATAGCAAATTTATGGAACTTGAAAAAGTTCAGGAATCACAAAACGCCCTAACTGTTGCAGTAGATGACACACTAGTTGATGTTGGGCTCTCTGGGGCACAACCTCTTCGAAGATCTAAAAAGGTCTCAAGGCTACCTAAGAAGTATAAATTTTGTTAGAGAACAAAGAAGAGGGACTCTCCTTGGATAATGATCCAAGAAGCTATAGAGAGGCAATGTTTGATATCGACTCAAAGAAGTGGTGAGAAGCCATACAATCCGAGATAGACTCTATGTACTCAAACAAGGTATTAACCTTGGTGGACCTACCATATTTAATTATTCCCATTGGCTGCAAATGGGTATAAAAGCATAAGCTTGGAGTATATGGAGAGGTAAGCAAGTCTAGTTGTAAAAGGTTATACTCTGAAGCAAGGAATTTATTATGAGGAAATTTTTTAACCAGTGATGATGCTTAAATCCATCCAGATTTTGCTAGCCATATCCGCATATTATGACTATGAGATATGACAAATGGATGTGAAGACTGATTTCCTTAATAGAAACATTAAGAAAGAGATCTATATGAAAAATCCAGAAGACTTCATATCCAGCGAGAGCGAGAAAATGTTTTGCAAGCTCTAGATATCCATCTATGGATTCAAACAAGTTTGGAGGAGTTGGAACATCCAGTTTGATGAAGCAATCAAAATGTTTGGTTTTCATTAAAACCTAGATGAACCATATATCTACAAAAAGGTTAGTGGGAGTACAGTTACATTTGTTGTGCTCTACGTTAATGACATCCTACTCATTAGCAAAGATGTAGAAATGTTGCAATCAACGAGAACTTGGTTGTCTAATCAGTTTTTCATGAAGGACTTGGGAGATGCATCTTTTATCCTAGGAATAAAGATCTACAGAGATAGATCTAGAAAGATGATCAAACTATCCTAGTTTATGTAATAGACAAAGTGCTAAAAACATTTAGTATCAATGAGTCATGGGGTTTCACTCTTTAAGGTTATGTCTCCCAAGACACCTGAAGACAGAGAAAGGATGACTCGTATACCTTATACTTCTGTAATGGAGAGCATAATGTATGTAATATTATGTATATGCTCTGAGTGTCATAAGCAGATATCAGTCAAATCCATGGGAAGAACACTAGAAAGTCATTAAGAAAATCCTCAAGTACTTAAGAATGATTAAGGATATCTTTTTGATATATGGTAATTGAGAAATAAAACTAGAGTGATATATAGACTCTAGTTTTATGTCTGATATAGATGACTTGAAGTCCATGTTTGGATATATATTTACCCTAAATAGTGGTACGATCAGTTAGAAAAGTTCCAAGCAAAAGATGACTGTACACTCTACCACTAAAGCTGAATATATTGTTGCATCAGATGCAACAAAAGAAGCTATTTGGATAAGAAACTTTATTCAAGGGTTGGGTATAGTTTCATCTATTGTTGATCTAGTTATGATTTACTGTAATGACAATAGAGCCATTGTGCAAATAAAGGAGCCAAGATCTCATCAAATATCCAAACATAATTTGGGATGATATCACTTGATGAGAGAGATCAATAGTAGAGATGATGTCACCTCAGTAGAAAATGTAGCTGACCCACTCACTAAGCCCTTAGCACAGAAGGTATTCGACGAACATCTCAAGAAGATGGGCTTTAGATACATGGGTAATTGGGGCTAGGGAAGGTGAGAAATTGTTAGAGTAGGATGCCCAGTGCCCTAATTAGATTGGTTATATTATACTCTTTTCTTTTGGAAACACAATCTTATTTGGAATTATATTAATAAAAAGATACTTTCTCTATCTTATGTCTTGTATTTTTCTTTCTACAAATTAGATAAAGTTATTAGACCAAATTTAGCTACGGGCAAGATCGCGCATATAATGGCGACCATGGAATATGCTTCTAAGGATTTGGTCTTAAATAAGTTTTGAGTTAAAGGCTTTTTCAGATGGGATATCAAATAGCTCAGTAAGACTCGCACATACGATGCATGCTTCTAAGATGAGGTGTCACATTTTATTGACCTTAGCGTACAGACATAAGTGCATATATGTGGTGCTTGTTAGAGAATAAGTACATCAAATATAGCCTACAAAAAATTCTTAGTTGGAGGTTTTGCCTATTGAAATAAAAATTTCTATCTTGCAATAGTACACGAGTAGTCTTTGGACTTGAGGCACGATAGTAGCCTTGTGTGCGGATGCACCACTTTGATATATCTTCTGATTGCTTGACAATCACAAAGGGGTATGTTGGATTTTGCACTAATATGCATGGAAGTTTGTTAGTGGCCAACATAAAATTCGACACTTATCTTTTATTCAATCAGGAGATGACGAAAGGATCTTATGTGCATGCTATTTTTAATTGAAATAGGACTATTTTCTATTTCACCTAAGACTAGTTTGCCATGATTACTTGCTAGATATTTTCATGGATAATGAGGTTGTTGGATTTAAAGAGTTAATTCCAAGCAGATTAATTAATTAGATTAACTAATAGGAATAATTATTATTCATAAATTGTAATTATTGCAAGCCTACTACTAGTTTAGTAGTGAACCTAAAGAGTTGGGTATAATAAATAAATTAATTAATTGGATAATAATTAAGGACTAAATTAATTCAACGTAATTGAGTTAATTATCCAATTGAGTAATATGATTATTTAATTGGACTCAATAAGATTGAAAATCCAAATTGGAGTGAATTAATTAATTAATTAGATCATGCAGCTTGGGCTAATTAAGTAGAGGGATGAGGGGATTTTTTATTGATGCAAATTTGGTTTATTAGGAAGGTTAGACTTTCCAATCAACCAAAACAATATGTGAGGCTAATATTAAGTTTGACCTAATTTCTATACCCACCATATAAATAAAAAATTGAAGACAAAAATCCCTAGCTTTCACACTCTAAAAATTCAGTCATAGCAATAAAAGAAAAATGTTTTATTTCTTCTCACTTCTCTCCTTTTCTCTTCAATTTCTAAGTATATTGTTCTTCTTCCACTAGTTGCATCAAGAACAATAACAATAAACACTTAATCTTTAATTCCATTAGTTGGATTAAAAATTAATGTACATTTTTTTAGGCTTGAAAAAAAAAATAAAGAACACTAGAAAGTTTTTTTATTTTTGATTAATTTAGTCTAAGGGAGGACGTGTGGACTCCTTGATAAAAGCTTCACAACAATATAGCAATTGATTACTTGAAGCCTAACATCTTAATCATAGAGTACGAAAAGGATAACAAATTACATCACTGTCTTTATTTATATTTTGTTTATTAAATTATTAATAACACTGATCGTTAAAATCCCTGTGAAACGAGGGGTAATACAATAATCGTTGTTGCATGTTTTTTGTAAAAAAATTAATTTTTACTTTGTTTACCTCTAGGTTATAATGAACCCAACATGCCAGCATATGCGCGACCATACCCTTTAGCTAAATATGATATAGAGACTTTATCTAATTTGCAGAAAATAAATGCAAGACATAAAATAAAGAAGATACCTTATTTATAATATGATTTCCAATAAGATTATTTTACAATAAAAGAGCAAAAAAATCCCAATCTAATTGGTGCACCAGGCACTACTCTAACAGATAAAAATAAATTATAAGAAAATAATTATAGAATAACTGGAAAATAAAATCCAAAAACCATAGGTTCCATAAAAAAAATCAATTACTTTGGTCTAACCTTTACGATCACTCATTCAATCATCACAATATAATGAGAAGTAAATAAATTCACCTATTAGATTTTTTGCATTTTTATTCGAGTTTGGGATTAAATTACAGTTCATCGTAGAAAAAAAAATTAAAAATTAAATAAAAAACCCAAAAATCATGCAACCCTTACATGTTTGAGAGATTAGATAAAGTTCAAAACCACTACCCTAGAGGTTGTGCCCAATTTATGCATGGGCTCTATTCCCGGCTGGCGCTAGGCCATTTAGACTACCCTAGGAGAGATATAGAATTTCCAACCAAAGAAAATAGAGAAAGGTGAGACAAATAGAACTCATTTCAATTAGAATCCAAAAATTAAATGTACGTGCATAAAATAAATCCAATTACTTTAGTTTAGGCTTCATGATCATTCAATCACAACATGCTAACTATAATTATTGCATAATAATAAAAGCATGTAAATCTATACATTAATTTATAAGTTGATTTTAAATTCAGGACTAATAATTTTTGGTCATTCATAAATATATTTTTTATTAATTTAAAATTAATAATTTAATTTTAAAATTGAATTAATTAAAAATTTGTGAAACAAAGTATGCTGGATTTAAAGTATGCTAGGGTCACAACACTTGGAACTAGCATCGCAGCTCTTTGAATCTATTCCAATTGGCGGCATGGTTCCAAAGTTTGTGCTACAGCACCTAAGCCATTGGAGGACCAGTGTCGCAACGCCTCTGGATGGCATGGATTAGCCAGGTGCCATAATGCTACCTAGAGGATTCATTGAAATAGGATATCGATAAATGAAACTAGACTTGCACACATGACGTATAGTCAAAATGATGATGTCTTGCTCCACGGATACCAGTGTAGAGATGTTAGTACATTTATGTAGATATTTTTTAGAGAACAAGTACACTGAACAATGCGGCCTAGAAATTTTTAATTAAAAATACTAATTGTAGAATGGGGAATTTTTATTTATGATAGTGCGAGAATTAATCTTTAGACTCAAGACACCATTATAACCTTGTGTAGGACTTGTTGCACTTTAATAAATTTCTAGATTGCCAAAAAATAACAACAAAAAGATGCTGGGTGTAATATCTTCATGCATGGAGGCTAATGAGTGGCCAATAAATAATTTATCACCTATCTAGTAGAATAGGTAAATCTCATATACTTTCTTGGTCCTTAACTCAAAAGTCATTAGCCAAGACAAAATGAATAGAGACTAGGAATGGATCATAGTTAAAAGTCAAATAAGGTTTTGGCTAATAATCCATACCCTAAAATTAATTAAGAGATTAGTTGATGGAAAAATTGTATTTGTAATAAAAAATAAGTTTGCTTTCTCTTTCACCAAAGAATACGTAGTCATGATGCATTATTAGATATTTTTCATGACTTGTGGGTTCTTAAAATAAGGAGTCAAGATGATTAATTAATTAAAATAATTTAATTTTTCAAATAAATTTCAAGAGTTGCGAGCCTACTACTAGCTTAATGGTGAACATAAGGGGTCACACACAAAGTTGGATAAGTTCACTTCTATCTAGAAAATAATCCAAAAGGTTGATTAAATTAATTAATATTGATTAATTAATTGAGGCTTAAATTAATTTAATTATTGAATTAATCCCTTAAATTAATGGGATTTTTTATTAGACCTAACAAAGATTAGGGTGTCCAAGTGGAATAAATTAATTAATTAAAATATACCTATTTAATTTATATGATAAATTAAATCAATTGATAGGATCAATTGAATTAGACTTTAATTAATTTAAATAAAATCTAAGCCCAAGCTAATTGATGATGGAAGCCAAGGGTGAACACTAAGTTTGAACACAAGGAAGTAACATAAGGAAGAAGACTCCAAACCCTAGTAGGGTTAGGACTTGAAGGAGTACTAAGTAAGGACCCCTAAGGGCCAAATTTTAGCAAGCAAGACCTTGCAAAAATTGGCCACTCTCTCACATGAAAAAACACCATCTTCTTCTTTCTATTCCCTCTTGCTTCATTATTGAAAAGGTTTCACCTTTTTGATTAAAAGTTTAATTCTTTATTCATCAAGTTGAATTAAGAGTTAAACTTCACTTGAATATTGTAGAGTTGAATTAGGATCTTGGATTTACTAGCATAAGTTCAAAGATATGTGGACGTTCCACTGTGTGGTGACACATAGAACGTTAGGTGAATCAGTATCACTACTACAAACAACTTGAATTGTTTCATACCCTACATCAGTCAAAGTGCGAGTCATGTATAATTGGTCTATTTTAAATTGGTGGCTAACCAAAAACACTAACTAATTAATCATATCGATTAAGATTAGGTTTTATGTATGTGATACGTAATTTCAATCTTCCTTAAAATTTTCAAATTTCAACTACTTTAGTATCCTGATGCATATGAACCTAACAGTGACTTGAAAGAGAAATCCCATGACTCATAGGCAACAATCCTCTCTTGGATTCTACCATGCTAAATATCTTAACCATTTCATCATTATACATGGATTGTTAGATCTATCTCTATAGACCTTAATTCCCAACACATAATATGCTTGTACCAAATCCTTCATGGAGAGTTATGTAGATAACAAAACCTTTGTTGCTAGGGTAGAAAGATACTATTTGACAACCACCTCATACCTCCATCCCATCTGACTATACCGCTCTTTTTCTCCCCACTACTGGTGCCCCTTGTTGATGCCAGCACTATTGCTAGTTCTCCTCACCTCGGTAATCCCCACCCACCCCTATATGCTTATCTCTAATGGCTCAATTTGCTATATCCCATTTATGACTACTGCTTCCACGGTAGACCCAACCCCTCCCTCTTCTTCGCCCAGTCTATCTTATCTTAAGCTTAAGCGCTCTGACCCACCGTGCCGCTCTTACACCACCGTGGCTCAGGCGATGGTCCACTTAGAATCCTTTCTCCTCACCGCGAGCCATCAGGAAGTCTTTTCTTTCTGAAGCTCTCTCATAGCTCAATTTTGTTGTTCTATTTTTAGGGTAGGAAGTCTTTTTCTTTCGAATTATGAAATCTCCTAACTTGCTGCTCCTCTCATTTTTTTTCTTTTGGGGGGGGAGGGAGGAGTTTTCCCATGGCCTTCCTACACTAAAAAAAAACCTCCACCGTCATTATTAGTTCCTTGCTCTTGTGGGAAAATTACTATCTAGAGTATCAACTTAAAATATATCTTTATCTTCATTTTTTTGAAGGTTTTCCTATAAGGACCTTCAAACGGTCAATGGGTTTTGTTCCCACTTGGAATCATCTATTGCCCTAGTTTGGATTCGGCTTCCTGAATTGCCTATCCACCAGTTTGATAAAACTACTTTGAGAGCAATGGTAAGCTAGCTTAGCATGCTTATTAGGATGGATGAACCTACAACCAACAAAATAAGAGTGAGCGTTGCTCGAATTTGTATGGAGATAGATCTCAAGGAAGAAATAAAACATAGTGTGTGTATTGTACAATGCTCTAAAGTCTATACTAAACAAGTTATTTATGAAAACTACCTTAAATATTGTGTTCATTGTTCGCATGTGGGGCATGACATAGCATAGTGCTATGTGAAGGGAAATGCTCCTAAATTGCCTAGGAGAAACAACAAAATAGAAGTTTAGATTTTGATCACAAAAACACAAGCAAAACAAAGCAAAGGACTAATCGTGTAGTATCGTAACATGAAAATTCTTATTTTAACAAATAACATTTCCAATTAATTTTTTTTCAGTGGGCCTATTCAATGCACTTGTTCTCTAACAATCACCCGCATACACGCACTAGCATCACTATGCCAATATCCATGGAAAGAGATATCCTTTTCATGCGAGCATGCGTATGTGAGTCTATTGGGCTATTCGATGTCTTATCTCAAAAAGCCCTCAACTCAAAACTTATTTTAAGATCAAATCTATAGAGACATATTCCATGATCAACATCAAGTGCATGACCATGCTCCATAGCTAAGTTTTTCTAGGGCCTTTATCTAATTACTATATACAATTAAAAAATAAAGAAATTTACCTATTTTATTAATATGATTTGAAAAAGATTATTTTTATAAATACAAGAGTATAAAAGACGCCCAATGTAATTAGCGCACCGGGCACTACTCTAACACTCTCCCACATACCCTAATACCAATTGCCCATGTACTTTAGGTCCATCTTCTCAAAATGCCTATCGAATACCTTATGCACTACGGGTTTGGTCAGTAGGTCTGCTATATTTTCTGCCAAAGTGACTCTATCCACTACATCGTCGTCTCTACCAATGATCTCTCTAATTAGATAGTATTGCCTCATGATGCGCTTGGATCTTTGATAAGATCTTAGCTCTTTTGCTTGCGTAATAGGTCCGTTGTTATCACAGTATATCAATACAAGATCAACAATGGATGGAACCACACCAACTCTTGGATGAAGTTCATCATCCAAACAGCTTCCTTTGCTGCATCACATGTAATAATGTATTTAGTTGCGGTGGTAGAATTAGCGGTCATCTCCTTCCAACTGACCGCGTCATCGTTTATAGTGAATACATATCCAGACATAGACTTTGAGTTCTCTATATTAGACTAAAAATAAGAATTATTATAGCCTTTTAGTTTCAGTTCTCTAGAGTCGTATACAAGAAAGATATCCTTAGTTCTTCTCATGTACTTAAGGATCATCTTTGCGGTCTTCTAGTGTTGCTCATGTGGATTGGACTAATATCTGTTTGTGATACTCGGAGCATATGGGACATCAAGCCTCATAGCATACCATACATTATGCTTCCAATGACAGATGCATAAGGTATGCGGGTCATCCTTTCTCTCTCATCAGGAGTCTTAAAAAACATACCATTGAGAGAGAAACGCTATGACTCATTAGCAAGAATCCTTGTTTGGATTCCTCCATGTTAAACCTCTTTAGCATTTTATCTATGCACATAGATTGGGATAGCCCGATCATCCTTCTAGACCTATTGTCACAACCTCCCAACAATATGTATAAATATATATAAACAACCTGTGCAATATAATTTGTGCACGTATGCATGTGTATAACTTTTTTTTCTACTCAGTTCAACAAAATATTGATAAAAGTAAAGTGCTTTCATATCATGTAATATTGTATATACATAGGTAGTTATTAAATATTAACTAAGTCTATCAAAACCATCACAAACCCAAACTCTCTATCACAAAAGAGTTTTGAAAGTGATATACAAGATAAAGTCACTAATATAATATAATAACTGTAAAATAAAAAACACAACCCAGAAAGTAGCCCAACAGGTCGTCATCCAAGTACATTGATCTTTGAAAGCCTGTAGGAGCTAAACTGTCAGCCAGTAAACTAAATGTCTCAAGTCTCACCATGATCACCTACAATGCATGAACTACATAAGCTAACGCTCAATAAGTAAAAATCATGCATGACAAGAGTATGATATAAAATCTTATGCAACTTAACTTTAAGATATGATACTATAAATGTATCAAATTGAGAACTCATAAATCAAAGAGTTTTTATAAAAATTCACTTCATTTATTGGGCCTTGGCCCACTTACTATGTACCGGATAGAGCTCTGAATAACATCAATAATCACATGGCCATAAACAAATTGACTCAATCCAAGGGCCATCTCTTGGGATCACCAGAGGTCCACCCTCTATCTTCTCATGTGATCCTCCAAAAGTCTTTCCACTGGCGGAGTCAATAAGGGCATAGTTAAGTGGTCCACCCTCTCATGACCACCAGAGGCACACCCCCTGTCAACCTTTGTGATCCTTCGAGACATAACACTCACGGCACCCCAAAATATCATATAAGCACACCTCGCATGCCTCGATACACTAGTAGTGGCTAACCAAAATATTTTTTTTCTGAAAACCATGTCTCAAATCATATCGTGCATGCAAGAACCTCTACTATACTCATACGTTGTGCATACACATGTAACCTCCACTGTTCAATAAGAAATGCTAGTCATCTTTCTCTCAACATGTTTCAAGAATCAGAGACTTTCAGTCAAATTTAATATCATCAACACATTGGTATACATGCTTCAAGACATACTATGTTCTTGCATTGTAGTTGCAAATGAATCTTTACTTACCTTTCACTTGGTTGGTGGCTTAGTCTAGATTTCTTTATTGTTCCTTTCTAATCTTAGATGTAAAATATCCTGTAATATTACCCAACATCAAGCGCCATTCCCAATTTGACAAGTGGAAAGAATAAAATATCATACTAAGACCTTAAACACCAAGTTATCTAAGTAATAATCATGCTTTCACAAACTAGAACCTAATCTAGTCCCTCAAATGCCTTAATTTCTCATCTTAGATACATGTAAACATCATATAATTGAAGTAATATAACTCTAATATCATGTACCTAATTGTTACCACTCAATAGCAACATGTCTAGGTTGAAATATGCTAAGTTATAAAATGGGGTAGATTCACATTTTCATATTTTCTTGCTGTCAAATTTAGTTTCATGATAATTTTGACATACCTAAGCATATCCAATCACTCCCAAATTTTTACCACACTTAGATAACATGTATATAAATGTAACTATATCATATAATTGCTAAAAATTATGGATATAGCTTCACAAGTTCATCTCTCTTCACGACGTACTGAAATAGATTGTTTTCCTACCGTGATAGTTTTGCACACTTCATGACATTAATGGTTTTGGCACCCTTAAGTATGTTCAATCACTCCAAAATTTTCACCATACTTAGATAACATATATAAAGAGACAACCAGGTCAAAGTAATACCAAAACTACTGGATTTATTGATGTAAAACCAGAACCATTCATATAGGAAAGAATCTGAATTTCAAAGAAGACAGTTTTGAGCACCTCTTTAATTATCACACTATATTACAATTTATAACCTCTCTAAACTTACTTACATCACCTAGACTCATATATAAATACATATATGGTGAAATACATAGGTTTTAATCAAGTTATTATACCTATATAAAGCATAAATATAAAAAATCAGCAAGTATACAGTTTCTGTCCCTAGTGATTTTTATTGTGATTTTGCAACTAAAAATCCTTCTTTTGTGAATTATAAGACTACACATAACATCCTAACATGATTATAATTAATAATAGAAGCTTTAAAAATCATAAACCCTAAAAAAATTCAAGAACTTAAATCAAAAACATGAATTATAGCTCACCTATGCATAGATTTTAGATTCAACTTGCTCCTCCTTACTTCCCTTTGCTTCCTTCACTTTTTTTCTTTACTTGGAATTACTTGAGAGAAATTTATAACATTCAATATGAAGGTTTTGGAAGTGAAATAGATCAGAAAATAGTTTTTGGTCGTAGCTCAAGGATA
This sequence comes from Paulownia fortunei, assembly GCA_019321725.1. Lineage (NCBI taxonomy): Eukaryota > Viridiplantae > Streptophyta > Magnoliopsida > Lamiales > Paulowniaceae > Paulownia > Paulownia fortunei. The sequence goes on from JAGSPU010000810.1 coordinate 13,220, forward strand.
GAAATGAAGAAAGGTTGAGGTGGAAGCTTGAGGTGGCAAAGCTTGAGGTGTCAAGTTGTGTTCAAATCTGATATTTTTAACACCTTATACAGACCTAATATAGTGTTTCTCCTTACTTATTTATCTATGTACAACCTACTTTGATCTCCATATGATCGGATAATACATTATGCCCTAATTTCTTAACCATTCATTTGATCTCCAAACCGATCGACATTCGATTCTTAAATGGTTGTCTAGTTTCATTTTCTAAAATCACATGCACATATGAACCTTGTATTATGACACTTAAATTATATTATATCATGTACGATATCCCAAGTATGTTAATCTATGGATGTATACCTTTAAAACACCTCGATCAAATTGAATTGAATTATATAAGCTTACTAGTGACATCTTTAACACTTCTAAAATTATAACATACAACCTATGAATATCCATTATATTGATCCATATATTCTTTATCTTATCTAAATATAGAATCACTTAATTAGGTTGTAGGATCTCAACCACTAACATCAAGTGATAGCGTTGGAGGTATAATGATTAAGAATGCTATAAAAGATGCGATGTAGATGTTAATGCAAATTAGCATATAAGTAGCATATAGTGCATGAATCATATTGGCCAAGTGAGTAGTGTGAGGCTTGGGTATTACACCTATCTCTATAGATCTTTATTCCAAGAATAAAGGATGCTTCTCCTAAATCCTTCATGGGCAACTGGTTAGGCAACTAAGTCTTAGTTGACTGCAGCATCCCTCCATCATTCCCAATGAGTAGGATTTTATTAACATATAACATAATAAATGTCACTACGCTCCTACTAACCTTCTTATAGATATATGGTTCATCCGGATTTTTCTAAAAATCAAATGATTTGATTGCTTCCTCAAACCAGATGTTCTATCTTCGAGAAGTCTGCTTGAGTCCATAACCATATCTCTAGAGCTTGAAAACCTATTGCTCACTCCCTCTGGATATAAAGCCTTCTGGCTGCCTCATACAAACTAAGGAAAATGGTCTTCACATCCATCTACCATATCTCATAGTCATAATACGCTGATATAGCTAGCTATATCCAAATGGATTTAAGCATCGATACTGGCAAGAAATTTTCCTCATAATCAATTCCTTACTTTCGAGTATAACCTTTCACGACCAGTCATACTTTATAGGTCACTATCACTCCATTTACTTCAAGCTTCCGTATTGTGGGTCCACCAAGGTTTATACCTTGTTGGAGTAAATGGAGTCTATCTCGGATTGCAAGCGTATTATAAACTTCCTGAGTCAATTTCCAACATGCCTCTCCATAAGTCCATGGATCACTATCTAAGAAGAGATTCTCCTTGTTCTCTAAGAAAGAGCCATATTTCTCAGGTATCTTCGAGATCTCTTGGGACATTATGTGTCTGAAGGCCCAGCCTCAACTGGTTGGCCTGTTACCACATCTATTGGGAGGCTCTGTAGTTTTTAAGTTTCTTCAAGTTCCATGACTTCGCAATTTCTATCCAATAGAAGCTCGTCCCCTAAGAAGGTGGGATTCCTTAAAACAAACACCTTTTATTCTGAGGGATCGTAGAAGTAGTCCAATAGATTCTTTTGAATACCCCACAAACTTGTATAAACTAGATCTTATATCTAATTTATCTCCCATTTGCTACTTTACATAAGTATCACACCCCCAACCCTAAGGTATTTGTAAGAGGGTGGTTTCCCATACCATATCTCTTATGGTGCTTTGGGCACCAACTTTGATGGCACTCTATTTAATAGATATGTCGTCGTTTCTAGAGTACAACCCTAAAAAGAAAGAGTAAGCCCAATGAAACTCATCATTGATCGAACCATGTCTAACAAGGTTTGATTCCTATGCTCTGTAACTTCGTTGAGTTAAGGAGTAGCAAGAGGTGTCCACTGAGAAAGAATCTCATTCTCTTTTAGATAATCAAGAAACTGTGTGCTCAAATATTCACTTTCTCGATTTGGTTGAAGAGCCTTGATACTTAACCTAATTTGTTTCTCCACCTCGCATCTGAATTCTTTAAACTTTTTAAAAACTTCAGATTTATAATAAGATAAACATATCCGTACCTAGAATAATCATCAATAAAGATTATGATGTAGTGATAGTTCCCACGAGCACTAACACTTAGTAGCCCGTATACATTCGAATGGATCAAATCCAATAGATCTTTACCTCATTCTACTTGTTCGACAAATGGTCATCTTTCCCTTGAGACATGGCTCACAAGTTGGTATTCCTTGCTCTTTCGAAAGATTGAGCAATTGATCCAACTTAAAGATGTGACCAAATCTAGCATGCCATAAGAGTTGAGAACTATGATTATCTTAGTTTATTTTATTTTTTTGAACATGGATAAAGGAGTTATATGGAGTAATAGAATATAAACCATTCATCAATATGCTAGGGGTAATCAAAACTGAATCTCTAAAAATGGAACAACTTCTGTGTTTTATTGAAAAAGTATAACCTTCTCCATCTAAAATAGGAATGGAGATAATGTTCTTAACTATCTCTAGAACATAAAGATAATTTTTTTAAAACTAAAACTATTCCATTTCCTAAAGCTAAGTTGGCATTTCCTATGGCTAGTGCAACAACTTTGCTCCATTCCCCAGCCACAGGATCGTCTCTCCTCTACTTAGCTTCCTATTTCTTGCCATCACCTGTAAATTATTACAAAGATGAAACCCACAATTGATATCTAATACCCAAGAAGCATTGTTAACTGATAATTTAAGTGCAACAAAATAAATACCTAAACTCTTCGGGCTTGCGAGGTACTCCTTGCAGTTCCTCTTCCAATGCCAATATTTGCTGCAGTAGTGGCACTTATCATCAGTCCTGTTGGAACTTTTGCAGATACTACTAGTTGTCTTCATGGCTTTGGACTTTGAGGAATGCTTTCCTCTCCCCTTCTTCCTCTTGGGCTTTCCAGCCTTTGAGTTAGATGAGGATCTAACAAGCATGACCGGCTTGTCTTCTTCATAGTGGACTCAGCCGTCTTCAACATGTTAACCAAATCAACAAAGCTAGTTTCTATCTTAATCAAGTTGAAGTTGGCAATAAAGGTGTCAAACGATGGAGGCAAAGACTATAAGATGAGATCGAAATAGAGCTCATTATCCATAACGACTCCAAGTGACTCGAGCCTTTCAATCAGGCCTATCATTTTCAATCCATGATCATAGACTAAAGGTCTTGAAAATCTCCTTCGATATCTAATACCTTGCCTGCCTAGTATGTTCACCATACAACTTTTGTAGGTTAAAACAGATATCATGCACATGCACATGTGCCTCGTGTTATCTCTGAAACTCATTTGACATTGTTGCCATCATATAGCATTGTGCTTGCAGATCATCATCAACAAGCTTGTGATAATGCACAAGCTCATCCTTAATAGCATCCATCGGCTCGATTGATGGTGAAATCACATCGAGAATGTAATTTTCAAACTACAAAACAATCCGAAGGTTGCTCAACCAATTAACATAGTTGGGACCAGTTAATTTATTAGCTTCTAAGATAGATGCAAGTGGATTTTTAGCCATTCATAGACAATCTACAAAATTTAAACGAGGCAAAAAATTAACATTCTTTCAAAAAACATATTCATTTATAACAAGGTCTTTAGCAATAAATATCTTCCACTATTTTATTTGAATTCCATCACGCCTAATGGCAATTTAGGAAATTTCATTTCCTAGTGGGCTTGAGGCCTAATTAATGTGTCGTGTGCCCCAGTTTTATGAGCCCATCAAACATAATGAAAGGTAGTTAACTTTTAACGATTTCATCTCCATGCAATCCTTAGGATATTTTACCTTACTTATTCCTATATACTCCAATTTTATGAGCCCATATGGTACTAACTGTCAAACAAGACCCATCAAACCTCCTTGTAGATGAAGCATCAAAATATTCCATAACTCATGGCCAATGTAGAGATGAGTCCATCCCATGGGCATCGCCATGCTTAGTAGAGATCACCACTTCCATTACAGAGTAATTCCTTGACTCGTGGCCAAAGATAAAGTAAGGTAACATCATCATGTTGTCTACTTTTGATTGTAGGCATGGATTATTGGGTCTAACCCAACTTTATATTTTCTTGAAATCAGAATTTTAAAAATTCATTTACTTGATTTTAATTCAAATAGGGTATTTATTTTAAACAAGACTTTATCACTTTTAGTCTTAGTTTATTTATGTGTTTGCATTTAATTAACGACAACCATATCATTTGAAAATATTAAATAAACCTTATGCATGTATCTGATACGTACATGACTCGAATGATTATAGGCCAATCTTATGGATCCATTTAAGCCAAAAATAGATGTAGTGTAACACCCCCATTACTACACAACTAGATATATACTATAATTTGACATGATAGAACCTGTGTGCATGCATGGAATATTTTCTTTTTTGTAACACTATAAGAAAAGATAAAACACTTCTTACATGCACAACCGTATTTAAAATACTTTATAACACATGTCATGTATATAACAGGATCGGTATTTATATAAAAGCTCAACACCCACAACGACCCAATATTTACATACTTATTTACAGTAAAGTTTTAAAAGCGAAATATAATACTAGTCTAAAAATATAATACAACAGACTCAAAATATAACAAGCCAACAAAATAGCCCAACAGGTTGTCATCCATGTACACACTCTCTTAGACACCTGCAAGAGCTCCAACCACTGCCCAACCAATAAAAGATGTTTCAGGTATCATCGTACTCACCTATAATGCATAAACTATATGAGCTAACGCTCAGCAAGTAAAGATTATGCATGTCAAAGAATAATCCACAATATCAAGTCATGTAACTCAAAATGCTATGCTCACAATGCAATTTTATGCATCAAAATATTTCTCTCAAAATCATTTCTTTCTTGGGCCCCTGACCAACGCTACTATCCCATGCACCGGAAAAGAGCTCTGTACACCGCCATAATCCAATGGCCAATAATCATATAAGCATGCAAATCCATGCATACTCATACGCATGCAAATCCATGCACGCGAACCTGCAAATCCATGCATAAAATCATGCAAATCCATGCATGCTTTGGTGCACTAGTAGTGGTCAGCAAAATATTTTCCTTTCTCTGAATCATGCCGTGCAATGCAAGATTTATCATAATGCTCGTATATGATGCATGCACATGCTAATGACAATGCCCATGTATGTATGCTCAATGGAGAGCCCTCTACTATGCACATATGATTTATGATATTACATATAATTCACACATCTACTATGTCTATGCATTGTAGTTGCAAATGAATCTTTACTTACCTTTTACTTGGTTGGTGGCTTAGTCTAAATTTGTTTAGTATTCCTCTCCAACCTTAGATGTAAATTAGCCTGTAATATTACCCAACATCAAGCACCATTCCCAATTTGGCAAGTTGAAAGCACAAAATCTCATACTAGACCTTAAACACCAAGCTATAAGCTAAGAATCAAGCTTTCACAAACTAGAACCCAATATAGCCCCTCAAATACCTCAATTTCTCATCTTAAATACATGCAAACATCATGTAATTGAATTATTATAACTCTAATAGCATGTACCTAATTGTTAACACTCAATAGCAACATGTCTAGGTTGAAACATGCTAAGTGATCAAATGTGGCAGATTCACATTTTCATATTTTCTTGCTGTCAAGTTTAGTTGCATGATAATTTTAACATCCCTAAGCATATCCAATCACTCCAAAATTTTTACCACACTTAGATAACATGTATATAAATGTAACCATATTATATAATTGATAAAAATCATGGATATAGCTTTTCAAGTTCAGCTCTCTTCACGACATACTGAAACAGATTGTTTCCTACCGTGACAGTTTTGCACACTTCATGACATTAATGGTTTTGGCACCATTAAGTATATTCAATCACTCCAAAATTTTCACCATACTTAGATAACATATATAAGGAGACAACCAGGTCATATTATTACCAAAAATAATGGATTTAGCTCCCTTAATTCAGTTTCCTTCACAGCACACCAAAACAGATTTTGCTATTTTGGCAGTTTGAGTGTTTCTCCAATATCATTCTCTATTTCAATTTCCAACTGATAAAACTTCATTCCAATACTCTTAACTCATATATGGTCATGTAAATGGTAATAATTATATGTTTATTCAACATACCATACACTTTGAAGCCTAAAACACAAGAAAACAGTAAGATGACAATTTCCGCCACAAGTATTTCCTATTAAGTGTTTGTGATCAAAAACCCTTTCTTTGTGCACCAAAGTCAGAGATATTGAAAGCTTAATAAACCATAAAACCATTCATAATAATCTGAAAACCAAAGGCAAAATCGTAGATAAGTGTTACCTATGCAGATTTTGAGGCTAACTTGATGGTAATCACTTCTTCTTTGCTTTTCTTGCTTTTATTTCAACTTGGAATCAATTTGGATCACTTGGAGACCTTAAGGTGTGTGTTTGGAAGATGAAAATAACTGAAATGAGGGTCTGTTCGTTGCTTAAGGGTGAAGGGTTTGAGGTGTTAGCTTGAGGTGTTAGCTTGAGATGTTAGCTTAAGCTTAATAAGAAAGCATGAGGTGGCAAGTAAATGGCAAATCTGATTTTCTCCCTTATCTTGCAGCCCTAATCTTGTGTGTCTCACCTATTTTTATTTGGTTGCAACCTATCTTAGTCATTATTCATTCCCATAGTTATTTTCTATGTCCGTTCATTTGATCTCCAAACCGATTCACATCCGATTCTTAACGAAATATCAAGTTTGCATTTCTAAAATCATATGCATATATGGGTCTTGTAATAGGACACTTAAATCACATTATATCATGTCTAATATCCCAAGTATTTTAATTTACAAATATATACTTTTGAAATAACTTGATCAAATCAAATTAAACCATATAAGCTTACTAGTAACACTTTTAACACTTCCAAAATTATAACTTATATATCCCATCTATATCTAATATTGATCCACCTCATTTTCTTCTTACTTCAATATAAAATCAACTACTTAGATTAGAAAATTCAATAACTAATACCATGCAAGAACTTCAGAATTTAGTTTAATATTCAAGAATGTCGTATAAAATAAAATAAATTATGCAATGTCAATAGAAATGCAAATAGCATATAAAATTAACACGTAATGCATGAATTATATTTGGCCATGTGAGTAGTAAGAGACTTGGGTATCATATGTAGATCAGTCTAAGGGTAATAAAATAGAAATAAAAACTAATTTCTATTACATGAATATATCCCATACATTCATGGGTTTTTTCTTGATTCCTCATCTTGGTCCATCTTTTTTTTACCAAAAACATAAATGAAAAATCTCACCCTATTCTACTCTTATTTTAAAAATGTAAAGTACATATAAGAAAATAATAAGAGACTCACAGGCACCATTTCAAAAATCTAAAGACAAATAAATCCAATCACATTAGTCTAAAAGGCTCCACGATCATCCATACATACTAATAAAAACATCACATGAATTTATTAATGCATGTAAATTTACCATCCATTTAGTTTATAATTTCACGACTTAGGATAAAATCTCAATTTTCAAGAAAAACCATTTTTCAAAATTTTAAAAATAAAACTTTAATTAAAAAATTAAAAAATTGAATTCTGCAATTGAAACGATGGGGTGTCCAATAACCCTTGTGCACAGCTGTTGTGTGCAGCTAGTGCACATAGCACATGTTGTGTGTACATGTGCCGATAATACTAACGCACGGGCAGAGCCTCTATTCATGCGTGCACATCTAGTTTGCACGTTTTAGCATCATATCATGAATTTAACAATTAAATAAAATTACAAAATTATTAAATCAATCAAAAACATAATTATCAGTCAAATTTTAACAATTAAATTCACAACCATAAATCGAATCCAATTGGAATACTACAAACCATGGCTCTTATACCACTGTTTGGTTCTCGTAATCCATGGTATGCGCAATAGAAGAAACAAATGTAAAAATAAACATGCTATAACAATTATAGCATCACCTCAAATCCAATGCGATTTATCGATTTTGGTTATAACGACGTAATAAATAAACTAATATAGTTTTGATTTATACTTTTTTATGCACAATAATTGTCGTAGGGCTTGAAGTAATCGATTTTTAGCCTCTTTCTATATTCCAATTCACAAGGATCAAAATGTCTCCCCTCTAAAGAAGTTCACATGTTGAGTAGAAACACAGAATCTAAACTCCGCTAATAATTCGGATTCTTTTACTAACTTGGTTAATGGAGTAAATCTAATGAATATTAATTCTTGTTATCAACTTGTGATAAAAGAATTAATACTTAGACAAAAATATAAAATTTTGGTTGAATAAAGGATGGAAGAAAAAAAAAATCCTTATTTATTTTATAATGGCCTAAAATTTGAGGGCTTCTAATTCCTCAAATTTTTGGCCCCTATACTTATATAGTGGGACACAAAAATTCCAAGAGTCCCACTCTTGGTATTTTTAGTCTCCTTTTAATTGGTTGAAAATTTTCGATTGATCCCAAGATTCCCACCTTTATCTCTTATCTTCCAAATATATTTAGAGTCATTTAAGAATTTCAGATACTTGAGTTTTTATTTTTTTTTCAACAAACCACATGGGCCTCTCTAAATGGGCCTCATTGAATTGGATTTGGATTTAAAATAAATCATACAATTAATCCAATTAATTATTTTACCTAAAACACATTTAATTAATTCTATATAGCCCACCTAATAAAATTAGTCCTAATTAAATAATCTAATTATTTGATTGAGTAAATTAATTTATAGCCTACACAATTAATTTGATCCAATTAAATATTTGTTTCACTTCAATTAGGCTTTGTAATCTTATTAGGTCCAATTAAATAATCTAATTATCTAATTAAATAATTAATTCAACTCATTAAATTGATTTAAGCCCTAAATAATTAATCTCCATTAATTAATTAGATCCAACTCCTTGGATTAATTCCTAAGTTTGAAATATTCCATCTGAATTTGTTATAACCCTTTAAGTTTATAACTAAGTCAATAGTGGGCTTGCAACTTATGAATAATAATTATTCTAATTAATTAATTCAATTAATTAATCTGCTTAAAATTAACTTCTTAATTTCAAAAATCTCATAAGTCATGAAAAATACTTAGTAAGTGTGTCATGACTACCTATACTTAGATGAAATAGCGAATGAACGTATTTCAACTATGAGTATCATACACGTAAGGTTTTTTCATCAACTAATTTCTTAATTGAGTCTAGGGCATGTATTACTAGTCGAAACCCTAATTGTTCAATAATTATGATTTCATTTCAATTTTCAATGACTTATGATAAATAATTAGAAAACCCCCGATTAACATTCAACCTGCCTTAGCCAAGGACTTCCGAGTCATGAACTATGAAAACATAAGAGATGACTTGTTCTGCCAAAAGTGATGGATCGTTTGTTGGCTACTCATTGACCTCTATACATATCAATGCAACATCTAACGTACCCCCTTTGTGACTGGCAGGCAATCAGAAAATACATCAAAATGAAACACGACAAGCATAAAGCTACCATGGTGCCTCAAGTCTAAGGACTAATCGTAGTTATTGAGCAATTGAGCAATTAGTGAAATAATTATTTTATTGAATCAAATTAATTGTGTAGTCCATAAGTAAATTTAATTGTTAAATTAATTTACCCAATTAAATAATTAATTATTTAATTGGGCCTAATTTGATTATGTAGGCTAGATGAAATTAATTAATTAAATTTGGGCCAAAACAATTAATTGGAATAATTGTGGGATTTATTTTAAGTCCAAGCCCATTTCAAAAGGGCCCATTAGAAGAGGCCCATGAAAGTGGTTGAAAAATAATGGAAACCTAAGAGTTTGAAATTCTTGAAAATCATAAATATCTTTGAAAGATATGAAAATGATAAAGCTGAAGAAGTTTGGATAAACCAAAATATCTTCCAACCAATCAAGAGCAGACCAAAAATACTACATCGCCAAAATTGGAGGTGAGTAACAATGCTACAACTTTAAGGTTGCAAACCCAAGTGCAGGTTGTAGTAAGTAATAAATTTCTCGTGAGTCCGAGGTCGATCCACAGGGAAGTTGTTTGAAGAATTCAAGTTTATATTTATAAAAAGATGGAGTTTATGTGAATCAAAAATATATGAACAATTAATGTATGGTGTAGCTAAAGAAAAAACCGAAGTAATAAAAGTACTGAGGATTAGGGATCTACTCTTGAGTTTTGGATAGATAAATGGTTATTTATTCTTTTTACCTCTATTAATTGCCACAATTGGAATCCATACATAATGAAGGTTCCAATGGGAAGATATTATCAAGTAACTCATGCAATAAGGTAATCATGATATTGTCTTACTATTGCAAATTATCTCTTAACGCCAACACTTATTTATGGGATCAAGCATTTATATACTCTTTCGTCAACAACAAATCAAGGTTTCACATTAGCAGTCGGTGGGGTAAAACCGTATAATAAGCTAAATGAACCCAAGTATTTGTTGTGCCATTGGAGATACATAAATCAAGAATCACCACAAAAAATAGTAGGGTTTAGGTTAGATCAAATAATAATATAATAATACAACATACTTAAACAATTTCTACCCTTATAACCATTTATCTTCCTCCATCAAGAGATTCACCCTTTTCCTCAGCAAAATAAAATTTAGAAAGACATAATAAAAGTAACAAAAACTAAAAATATAAGAGAAACTAAGAAATGCATTTCTATTACTACTAGAAAACTTACAATACTAGAAAACATACAAACTAGATAACTTAGCCTAAAGAAACCCTCTACCCCCTCCTCTTACAAGCTGAATACATGGCCTATTTATAGTACTTGGAGTAAGCTAGAGGCCAAACAAATAATGGAGGGGTTAATCAAGTGGTATGCTAGTTGCCAAGAGTTGGTAAGTTGATACACAAATTTCTCAACCACTGAATTGAATTATATTTTTCGGTCAGATACAGCCAGAGTTTGAAGATACGTAAAGAATAAAAATTGTAGATCTTTCAACGCTGATATATTTTCATATATCTTTTGTCAAATTGGCGATCGGATGAAGGAGATATGGTCAAATTACCGAGTCATGTCCAAGAGCGCCCTGTAACATCAGCAGCAACTTGCAGCCCTATGGTTTTACCATTTCAACACATTTTCACACCATCTTGTCTTCAGAAAACTTGTTTATTTACCTCTTGGGTATAACATATCCAAATTTCAGACCAAAATAAATTTGGGCTCAAGATATATAACCGAATTGGTAAAATAAGTCAATACTGGGCTGAACTCTGATCTGAATTTTGGTGATCCATTTTGTGTAATTACTTGGACGAATTTTCTGCTATCATCAAGACTGAATTGGGCTGAGCCTCCAACATAAAAGTTGTACCTCTATCTCTTGCTTTCAAATGAAACAAGCTTCAGGTCCATAGAGCTTTTGATCATGAAATTATGCTCAAATTACAAAAACTGCACAAGTCTGGAAACATGCTTCCATTTATTCCCTAACACAAAACATTAATAAAACAAGAATATTAACAAGAATAAAGCAAGAAAAGTATAAAGGATTTGATATAAAAATATGTCAAAATATGCACTTAATCAAATTCCCCACACTTAACCCTTGCTTGTCCTCGAGCAAGCTTAAAACAAATATAAAACTAATCCACTTTCGTAGGAAAACACGATTGCATTTAGCATATGCAACAAGCCTTTAAACCCTAGGTGGCCCATAGAGGACGAGTTATAGTCTCGTGAAGGTTTCCAGCAGTGATACCTACAAACACCTATAATAACTATCTTCCAACTTTTATTCTCATGAAGCAACAAAGTAATATGGAAATAAAATCAAACAAGTGTTGAGTTTAACTCTTAGTCATTCAAAAATCAATACATTTCCACAATAATCATACTCAAGTGTGTGTGTGGACAGTTAATGTCAATAGTGATGAAACTATGCATGTTTCAAATAAGTGAATTCTCATAAAACCTTACAAAACCATCACCGAATCTTTAACAGAAAAGTTAAACATCATAGGCTCTTCCTTTGGTGCAAATCTCCACTACACTGAAGGCACCACACGAAATCAAAAGGTCTTTAACAAAGGTTGTAATGGGGCCAAAGGGTGGTGATGTAGCTAAGAAATAAAAGGATAGGATGCAACAAAGGTTCTAAAAACTTCATGGAATCAGAGACATAAAATTTATCGATAAAGAATTCTCCAACTCCACAAATTTCACACTGGAGTCTATTGTTATTGAATTGGACCCCTCTTATTCATCTTGCAACATCTCATTTTTAGTTGCAACTTGTAGCACTTTGCAATTTTATTTTTTTTTTTTATTGTTTTTTTTTTCTTTTTTTCTTTTTTTTCTTCTCTTTTTTTTTTTTTTTTTTTAGAGACACTCCCCCACACTTATCTTTTATCCCAACCTAAATTTCTTTTGTAAGTCCAAGCTTTCAATTGAATGTCTCTTAAACTCCAATCATTTTTAGAACAAGGGTTGGATAATAGTGTATTTAGGTTAGGTAAAAAGATATGGTTACAAAAAAAAAATATTTATTTATTTATTGTAAGGCTCAAAGTGGTTTACTAGGGGGATGTTTTCTTTAATATTATATAGGGAACAAGCTGATTTGGCAATGGTGCTAGAAAGCCTAATGCTTAATCATTTTCTAGTGGTGCACTATCAGTCGTTCGCCTCGACAGACCAAAAGTAAAAGTTCTAATACTTAACCCCTACATGTTGAAGATTTAAGTGATGATTAGAGTAAGGGCATAAGAACTGTATATTTTGACATGATTGTCTTCACACTAAATAACATAACTATTTGTGCAAAATAAAATTTGAGTATAATTATCGCAAAAATATATTAACAAAATAACAACATCAAAGTCCAAAACAACACCCATCATCAATTAAACCATATTATTCATGCTTAATTTTAATCATTGAAGTTGGAAGAACCTATACGACTCAAAAAATATGGTAATTCACAAAACTTGTTAAAAACTTTACAAACCTGCCATATTATGCAAAAAATAGAGATGCGTCTCAAGAGTGTTACAATTACCCTTTACTCAGCCACCTTTTTTTCATGCTTTCAACGGACCCAGCAAAAAAAACACGCTTGATTTATATTTTTTTTTATTTTTTTATTTTTTTATTATTATATTTTTTTAAATACTAAAAAAAAAAAACAACATTGAATATACAAGTCATGATATCAATTATCCCTCCCCCAACCTAATCGAGACATTGTCCCCAATGTCAAAATAGATAGGAAAGTAAAGTTTGAAAGATATCACCTGAAATGCGGCTAATAAAGCTGAAACAACAAAAAAACACACACATACTATTAGATAAAATTATTAACAATAAGTATCACAGACTGAGAGTCAAATTCAATTTGCGTTTTCGACCATTGTTCCTATTGGAACCAATCCACATTAGCCAAGACTGGATCAGGTTTTGGCACATATGCTAGAAGTTGATCAATCAGCTGGTCAGATGTTGGAGCAGAAATGATGATTCTTCTCGCAGAAGTTGAAAATAACCCTTTTTCGCAGCATGATCTACAAAAGATAGCAAACCATCATAAAAACCATTAACATTAAGAATACCTATAGGTTTTTGGTGAATGTTGAGTTGTGCCCAAGAGACAATTTGGAATA
>JAGSPU010000981.1:0-27139 GCA_019321725.1 Paulownia fortunei
TCTTGAGAAACTCCATTAGAAGTCCAAGCTGCAATTTGGTTAGAAAGAGCAGAAACTTGTGCAGCTAATTGTGTAAATGAATCTACCTCAAGAACACCGGCAACCCTTTTTATGGAAGACCTCTCGGAAGGCCATTGATATCTATTAGTAGCCATCTCCTCCAGCAAAATATGGGCTTCATTTGCAGTCTTAGACATCAAAGTCCCACCTGCGGCAGCATCTATTATGTTCGAGTTTGCCCGTTCAAACCATTGTAGAAGTATTGTACCTGCTGCCAATCCTCATAACCATGTTGAGGACACCTTCTTAGAAAATCTTTAAACCTCTCCCAAGCTTCATATAGTGGCTCAAAATCTTGTTGACAAAATTGAGCTATCTCACTCTTGAGTTGAAGTGTCTTGCTTGGTGGAAAGTACTTAGCAAGGAATTTTTGTGTCAAGTCATTCCAACTCAGTATGCTACATGGTGCAAAAGATTGTAACCATAGCCTAGCTTTGTCTCGGAGAGAGAATGGAAATAAGCGAAGTCTAATGCATCATCGGGCACTCCATTCATTTTGATGGTGTCACAAATCTCCAAAAACATAGCTAAGTGTGCATTTGGGTCCTCCACTGCACTTCCTCCAAATTGGTTTTGTTGCACCATGCTAATGAGAGCTGGTTTAAGTTCAAAATTATTGGCATTGATCGGTTGTCGAGCTATCCTGGAGTAGTTTTGGTTCATCTTGGTTGAAAGTAGTCCCGAATAGCTCGTTGTGGTGGTGGTTGTTGCAATGGAAGTTTGGCGTTCACATTAACATTGTTGGTGTTATCCGCCATGGTTTGATGGTCAACTCTTTTCGCTGCTATAATAGCTCGAAGAGTCTGCTCAATTTCTGGATCAAAATAACCTAAGTCAAGACTCCTAGTCTTACACATACAAATACGTATAATCCAATGTATGGCAAAACAACATCAAAATATGGGAAGAAAAGAAAATAATCTAAACTAAAATCAAGACTAAGTCATACAATATTAATGCAATTATGATAAAACAATCCCGACCACGGCGCCAAAAACTTGTTCGTGAAAATTATGCAAACCGCAAGTGTACGGTGTCAAGTTTTAATATAATGATGAGTTGAGTTGAGTATCCACAATGATTGTAATCAAAAATTGCATTAAGTACCATAGTTCAAATAGTCCTAATTTTATCTAGAAAATCGAGTTATGATTGGTAAACAAAGTAAAGTAAGATGAAACATGCATAGATAAAAATGGAGTTTTTAGAAGCAATTCAACAAACACCTTATGAGCAAGAAATTCTCTTTTAGATCATCAAGAAATTTTATGTTCAAGTACTCACCTCCTCATCTGATCAAAGAGCCTTAATAGTTAACCTAATTTGTTTCTCCACTTTGTATCTGAATTCTTTTAACTTTGCAAAGGCTTCAAATTTGTACCTTAAAAGGTATACATAACCATACCTAGAATAATTGTTGGTGAAATTATGAAGTAGTGATAGTTCCCACGAGCACTAACACTTAGTGGCTCGTATATATACGAACTGATCAAATTTAATAGATCTTTTGCTCGCTCCACTTGTCCAACAAATGGTGATTTGGTCATCTTTCCCTTGGGATATGACTCACATGTTGGCATTCCTTGCTCTTTTAAAAGATCGATCAATTTGGCCAACTTATGAATTCTCTTCTCAAAGATGTCCCCTAATCTAGTATGCCATAAGAATTGAGAACCATGATTATCTAATTTTCTTTTATTTTGTTAAACATGGAAAATGTAGTTATGGGGATTAATAGAATATAAACCATTCATCAATATGCTAGAGGTAATCAAACTAAATCTCTAAAAATGGAACAGTTTCCATGTTTCAATGAAAATGTTAAACCTTTTCCATCCAAAACAGGAATGGAGATAATGATCTTTACTATCTATAAAACATAAAGATAATTATTTATAACTAAAACAACTCCATTTTTCTAAATCTAAGTTGACACTTCCTATGGCAAATGCAGCAACCTTTGCTCCATTCCCCAGCCAAAAAACCATCTCTCATCTACTTAGTTTACTGCTTCTTGACATCATTTGTAAATCATTACAAAGATGAGACCCATAGTCAGTATCTAATACACAAGAAACATCGTTAATAGATAAGTTAACTTCAACAAAATAAATACTTAAACTCTTTAGGCTCACAGGTACTCCTTACAGTTCCTCTTCCAATGCCCAGGTTTATCGCAGTAATGGAATTTATCATTGGTTTGGAACACTTTTAGACCCCACTAGTTGCCTTCATGCATTTGGACTTTGAGGAACAATTTTCTCTCCCCTTCTTCCTCTTAGGCTTTTCATCCTTCAAGTTGGATAAGAATCCAACAAGCATGACCGGCTTGTCCTTCTTTATAGTGGACTTAGATCTTTCAACATGTTAACCAGCTCAACAAGGCTAGTTTCCATCTTATGCATGTTGAAGTTGACAATGAAGTGTCAAACAATGAAGGCAAGAACTGCAGGATGAGATTTAAATAGAGTTCATTATCCATAACGACTCCAAGTAACTTGAGCCTTTCTATTAGACCTATCATCTTCAATTCATGATCATGGACTGAGGAGTCCTCCATTATATGGGTCGTAAAAGCTCTTTTAAGATATGATATCATGCCTGCATAGTGTGTTCACCATACAAATCTTGTAGATGAACATAGATATCATGCGCATGCGCATGTACCTTGTGCTTTCTCTGCAACTCGTTTTTCATTGATGCCATCATATAACATCATGCTTGTAGTTCATCCTCGACTTGTTGTTGATATTCTACAACTCCTCCTCGTCCCATCTACTGGCGAACCTACCAGTGGAGAAATATCGAGGACGTAGGGTCTCTTCTCAGATTGTAAAACAATCTTGAGGTTCCTAAGCCAATTGACAAAGTTGGATCCAATTAATTTATTAGTGTCCAGAATTGATGCAAGTGGATTTTTAGCCATTTTATAAACAATCTATAAAATTTAGATGAGGCAGAAAATTAGCATTCTTTCAAAAATATATTCATTTGTAACAAGGTCTTTAGTAACAAATATGTTGGGTTAGCTATAACTATGGGGTGTACTATGGGGTGTGCACAACAGAATTTAAAATTTAATTTAAAAATAAATACATGCAACAACAATTATTGCATCACCCTAAGTCCAAAGCGATTCTAACGATCGTGTGTTTTTTATAGTTTTACTTAAGAGTAAATAAAGTCTTGGATTTTTACCTTTGATGCACTCCAATTGCTATTGGGTGTGTAACAATTGATTATGATCAATCAGTCTTGAAAAAGGTTTCCAAGGGATCCAACACATAAATAAAATCTCACTAGTGATTTTAATTCTTTTAGTAATCTAGTTTGGAGTGTTTTTTGTGTCTTAATTCTTAATCTAACTTGTGGAAATAAGAATTCAATACATAGAATAATCAAAGAGGATTTTTTGATTATCTTGGAAGAAGTTTTTGGAACAGAAAAGTGTTCTAGGATGAAAAATAATTTTTTCCCTTAATACATTGAAGTGGCCAAAAATTGGGATAGATACATCCTTCGAATTATCGGCGATATTAAGGGAAAATAGATGGTTGAAAATTATCCCATAATTTCCATCATTTCCCCATATTTTCATGTGTTGAAATTAGTTGTTTTGGAAGAGTCAAACTCTCCAAAAATAACCAATTCAATGAACCTATCTCTATGGAATGAATGTGGCTCATTTTGTAGACTTCTATAAGCTACAAAATCGGCCCTCTTCTCTCTTTTCTTGATTGTGTTGGACTCTTCCAATGCAATCAAGATAGATATCTAATATCTCTAATTATCTTCATAAGATAATTAATAAGAAAATCATATTCTCTTATTTTTAATTTTTTCCAATAATTCAAGTGGGCCTTCAAATAAAAAGCCACTTTAATATTGAGCTTGGACTTTTACAAAGTTTATTAATTAATCCAAATAATCAAATTTACACAATTTCAATAATTACTACACTTTAATTGGGATTCCTAATCTTAGGCTCAATTAAATAATCTCTTTACTTAATTAAATTATTAATTCAACCTATTGAATTAATTTAAGCACCAAATTAATCTTCATTAATGAGATAAATCCAACTATTTGGATTAATTCCTAGATTAGAAATGTTCTACTCTAATTTGTGTGTGATCCTTTAGGTTCACAACTAAGCTAGTAGTGGGCTTTACAACATTTGCAATTTATGAATAACAATTATCCTGATCAACTAATCTAATTAATTAATCTACCTGGAATTAATTCCTTTTCCAAAAATCTCACTATCCATGAAAACACATAGCAAGTAATCATGGCAAACTAGTTTTAGGTAAAATAGTGAGTAAACTTATTTCAGTTGCGAGTTCCATACATGTACGGTTCTTCTGACAACTAATCTTCCGATTGAATCTAAAGCATGGATTATAAGTCAAAACCCTAAATGATTCAATAACTATGATCCCATTTCAAGTTCCAATAATTCTAGATGAATCAAAATTCATCCTGCCTTAGCCAAGGTCTTCGAATCACGAGCTATGAAAACACATGAGATTTCGTTGTTAAGAAGACAAGTGTCAAAATCTATGTTGGCCGCTGACAAACCTCCATACACCGGTGCAACACCCAACATACCCCATTTGTGATTGTCAAGCAAACAGGTAGGTAATATATCAAAGTGTTGTAGGATGCATACAAGGCTACCATCTTGCCTCAAGTTTGAGGACTAGTCATGTAGTATCGCAATACAAAAATTCTTATTTTGACAGGCAAAACCCCTAGTTAAGAATTTCCTATGGGCCATGTTCGGTGTTCTTGTTTTCTAACCAAGCACCCACATACATGCACTTGCGTCTCTACGCTAATGGAAATGGAATGTGACATCTTCATATTAGAAGCATTTATCGTATGCGCGAGTCTTATTGGCTATTTGATGTCCCATCTGAAAAAACCTTATACTCGAAACTTATTTAAGACCAAAACCTTAGACGCATGTTCCATGATCGCTATCATATGCGCGACCATGACCTGTAGCTAAATTTAGTCTAAGGACTTTATCTAATGCATAGAAAGAAAAATGCAATACATAAGATAAAGAAAGTGTCTTTTTATTAATATGATTCATAATAAGATTGTCTTACAAAAGACAAGAGTACAATACGCCTAATCTAATTGGGACGCTAGGCATTCTACTCTAACAAACTATCTCCCACTATTTTATTCAAATTCCGTCTCCCGTAATGGCAATTCAAAAATCTTATTTTATATTGGGCTTGAGGCCCAATCAATATATCATATGCCCAAATTTTTTGAGATATTGTTAAATTTTAACGATTGCATCTCCATATATCCCTCAAGATATTTTACCTCACTTTTTCCTATATACCCCAAATTTTTGAGTCCATATAGTACTAAGTGTCAACCAAGACCCATCAAACCTACATGTAGATAGAGCATAAAAACATTCCACGATGCATGGCCAATGTAGAGATGAGTCCATCTAATGGGTATCGCCATGCATAGTAGAGATCATAACTTTCCATTAAAGAATCATTCAACAACTCATGGCCAATAACAAAGTAAGGTAGCATCGTCATATCGTCTACTTTTGATGTTAGGCATGGATTATTGGGTCTAACCTAATTTTATCCATATTTGCTTGAAATCAAAATTTCAAAAATTCCTATACTTGATTTTAATTTAAGTAGGGTTATTTATTTTAACCAAGACCTCATCACTTTTAATCATAGTTTATTTATTATGTTTGCATTCAATTGATGGCAAGCATATCGTATGAAAACATTAAACAAACCATACGCATGCATCCAATACATACATAACTTGGATGATCATGGGCCAGTTCTATGTGATGCATTTGAGCTAAAAGTGGATCTAGGACAGTCTAAGAATAATAAAATGGAAATCAAAACTAATTTCTATCACATGAATATATCACATATATTCATGGGCCTTCTCTTGATTCTCCATCTTGATCATTCTCTTGTCCACCAAAACCAAAAAAGAAAAACCGCACCCTATGCTACTCTCATTTAAAAAATGTAAAGTACATACAAGGAAAGAATAAGAGACTCACAGGTCCTATTTTAAAACCTAAAAACATAATAATCGTATTATATTAGTCAAATGGCTCCATGATCATCTCATACATGCCCATAAACACATCTCATAAATTTATAAAACCATGTAAATTTACCACTCATTTAAATTGTAATTTCACAACTTGGGATAAAATCTCAAATTTTCACAAAAACCCATTTTTTCAAAAATTAAAATTAACAGTTTAATTTAAAATTTGAAAAATTGAATTTTTTAATCTAACACGATGAGGCCATCTAATACACCCCCCTTACACTGCATGCGCGTGCAACGCACATCGTTTAAGCGCACACGTGCACTGCACAGCACAACTAGGGCACGCACATGCGTGCTACTACACGCGGTCGTGCCATGCATTTTTCTCCTCTAATTGAATCAAATTCAATTAGACATGTTTATTTAACAATTAAATAAATTACAAAATAATTTTATTCCAATCAGAAATATAAACTTTAATTATAATTTAATAATTAAATTTTCAGGCATAAAATCAAATCCAATTGGAATTGCAAAAACTGTGGCTCTATTACCACTGTTGGGTTAGCCTGATCCCAAGGTGTGTGCAACAGAAAAATAAAATTTTAAAACAAACATGCCAAAACAATTACAACAACACCCTAGATCTGATGCAATTTTGAACGATCTTGTAATTTCTTATAGTTGTAAAAATAAACAAAAGTTTTGATTTATACAATAAAGCATTTTGATTGTAGGGTCAGAAGCAATTAATTACTAGCCCCTTTTTGAGTCCGGTTCACAAGGATCCAACCGTCTTCCCTCTAAGGCGGTCCTCTCCCCTCTAGGTCCACACTTTGAGCAAGAATATAGAATCCGAACTCTGCTAGCAATTTGGATTTTTTTACTAAGCTAGTGTTGGAGCGTGTTTTTGTGAAAATATGGAGTAAAAAATTACTCCTAATTTTTGCCCCCCTTTGTATATATAGAAGAAGTCAAAAATAATAGGAGTCTCACTTTTGGTATTTTGGCCTTTTTTTTAGTAGTTGAAAAGTTTTTGGTCGATTCCAAATCTCCTAAAAAATTTCAACTCTATCTCTTATATCTTCCAAAGATACATAGAGATTTTCAAGAATATCAAACTCTTGGGTCTCCATCTTTTCCAAACAACCCTTGTGTGCCTCTCCTAATGATCCTCTTTGAATTGGATTTAAACTTAAAAATAAATCTCATAATTAATCTAATTAATTATTTAAGCCTAATTTAATTAATTAATTCTATCTTGTTCACCTAATCAAATTAGGCCAAATTAAATAACCTAATTATTTAATTTAGTAAATTAACATAAATCAACTAAATTAATTTATGGTATGCACAATTAATTTGGTCCAATCAAATAATTTTTTCATTCCAATTAGGCCTCCTAATATTATCAGGTGCAATTAAATAATCTAATTATTTATTTGAATAATTAATTCAACTCCTTGAATTAATTTAAGCCCCCAATTAATTAATCTCCATTAATTAATTGGATTCACCTTCTTGGATCAATTCCTAAGTTAAAAATATTCCATCTCAAATTGTGTAAGACTTTTTAGGTTCACAACTAAGCTAGCAATAGGCTTACAACATCTACAACTTATGAATAATAAATATTCTGATTAATTAATCCAATTAAATTAATCTACTAGAAATTAAATCCTTAATTTTAAAAACCTCACAAGTCATGGGAAACACCTAGCAAGTGTATTCATGACTACCTAGTTTTAGGTGAATTAACAAGTGAACCTATTCAAATTACGAGTACCATACATGTAATGTCATTCATTCATCTAATCTCAAGATTAAGTATGGGATATAGATTAATAGTTGAAACCCTAATTGACCAATAACTATGATTCCATTTCAAGTTGTAATGACTTGTGATGAATTGTTAGAAAACCCTTGTTTAACATTCATCCTACCTTGGCTAAGAATTTTTTAGTCATGAACTATGAAAAAATAGGAGATTCACTTGTTCTGCCAGACAAGTGATGAATCCTTTTTTGGCTACTCATTAACTTTCATACATGTCGATGCAACATCCAACATATCCAATTTATCATTGTCAGGTAATGTTAAGGAATCAAAAATTATATCGAAATAGAACACAACATACAAGGCTACCATAGTGCCTCAAGTCTAATAACTAATCGTGTCATGTACTATCATAACAAGGAAATTCTTTTTTCGATAATGTTTCCAATTAAGAAATTTTCAATGAAGTTGTTCTCTAACAAGCAGTCATATACATACTGTAGTGTCACTACGCTAATGTCCATGGAACGAGATATCCTCCTCATGCGAGCATGCATCGTATGCACCAGTCTATTAAGCTATTCGATGTCCTATCTCCAAAAGCCCTTGACTGAGAACTTATTTAAGCCTAAAGCCTTAGAGGCATATTCCATGATCACCATCAAATACGAGACCATGCCCGATAGCTAAGTTTGGTTTGGGGACTTTATCTAATTACTATACAAAATTAAAGATAAAGAAAATTTGCCTATTTTATTAATATAATTCAAAAAATATTATTTTTAAAGATAAAAGACTATAAAAGATGCCCAATTCTAATTGGCGCATCGGGCACTACTCTAACAAGCTCATGATCATCCTATTACATTGTATGCATGTCATGCATGCTTGGTTTATTTAATGTCTTAATTAGGATTATGCTTGCAATCACTAGATAGTGCAACATTAAATAAAGCATTATAAAATTTAAACCTCACTTGAAATAATTCAAAGTTAAAGAACTTTAATTGGTTCCATATCAAGCCAATATGGGCTATATTGGTTTGGAACCAATCGTGTATATCTTTCATCCAAAGTATGTGATATGTGATATGTTGCCACATTTAGTATATTGGCCATGAGTCATGGATGTTGTAAATAAAGAAAAGTGGTGATCACTACTAGCATAGAGATGCCCATACAATATAATATTTAAGTGTTCGCCACTAGTCATAGGACATTTATATTTGTCATTATTGATGTTTGATGGGTCTCGCTTGATGTTGAGTACCATATAGTCTCAAACAATTGCGGTATATAGGAAAGGTCAGATAAAATAGCTTGAGAGTTGCATGGAGATGGAATCGTTAATGTGTTAACCGTCTTTTAGTATTGTCATATAGGCTCATAGGGTGTATGACAATGCTAATTGGACCTCAAGCTCATTGGAAAATAGAATGTCCCAAATTGCCATCAAGAGGGTGAGGGAATTCAAATATAATAGTGGATGACATTTATAAGTAGAGACCATATTATAAATGAATAAATTTTTGAACGCTTGCTTATTTTCTGCCTCACATAATTTTGTAAATTTTTTACGTATGGCCAAAAATCCAATTGCATCAATTTTGGAGAGCTATAAACTTACTATTCCAAACTATGTTGATCGGTTAAGGAAGCTTTAGACTATTCTATAATTTGAAAAAAGGGCGTACGTCCTTGTTGTGGTGTTGCCACTTGCTTTAAAAGTATAATTCAAGAAACTCATTTAATTAGATTAAAGGAACAATGAGAAATTCAAACTGATTAATATCATAGAATTCAGAATTTGCTTTCTATTATATATGATGTATGTTTCAATTGTTGCAAAATTTTAAAGATCCCGCTATGTATGCTATCCCATGATGTTCAAACGCAATATAAAGAAAGAAACAAGATGGATAAGTAAGGAAGACTAGTGTAACCCTACTAGGGTTATGATTGAAGCCACTCTTTAAAAGGAAACTAAGGTCGAACATTATACAAAATTAGGATGTGAAATTTTTGACACCTCAAGAGAAAGAACCCATCCCCTTTGTCTTCTTTCTTTGTTCTCTTTTCTTCCCATCAAAGTTCCATTCTTTAGTGTTATAGATTTAATTCTCCTTTTCAAAGTTGAATTGGTAATTAAACTACACTTATATATCTAGCGTAGAATAGTGTGTGAATACCATTAGAGGGTTTACACTTGGAACACTAAGATGAATCAGTTCATATATAAGTGAAACAATTTCAATCATCTTACACCTTACATCAATAGGGGTGCTTAATCTTGTATAATTTTGTGAACATAAATTTTTAATTAAAACGGGTAATCAGAAATCTAACTGATCAATCATATCAGTACCTGGGAAAAATGATTGCATACATGATATGTTTATATCTAATATATTTAAAATTTTAAATTTCCATTGTACAAGTATTCCAATACATAGGAACCCATAGTGGTATCAGAGCCTAACTTAAACATTCTGATTACTTTTTGTGAAACTTGCTTGAGATTTTTCAAATAAAATTCCATATTACAAGTTTTTGATTAGGAATTAAAAATAAATTTTTTGCATATAATTTAAATTATTTAAAATTATTAACATGATATGAAATAAAAAAATAAATTTGAAAAAGTCACCGCCACTGTAGGAATATCGCGGCGTCAGACAGCCAGAAGACAATACCCAATGGTTGCCATACTCACTGGGCAGTCAAGCGAGCAATAGGGGGAGTGTCCCATATGTCCATGCCCACTACCTAAGTGAGGAATGGCTGCTGGCAGAAAGATACCAAGCCTTACGCGTCCTTCCTATGCTGGGAAGGCCACCGTGTATTTTATGCAAGGGCATGTGCTTTTGATGCCCATGTCTATTGCACGACTATGTGGACACCCGTTTAGCATGGGTAGGTGAGCATGCGATATTGGGTTACTTCATTAAATGTTGTTTGCCAATACAATACGTCTCCAAGTGGATAATAGGTTTGGGCATCGTGCAAAATGCTCGATGCCTTTTGTCACCCAAGTGGGTGATGGATAGTCACAACACGTTGCCTACATCATGCCCATTGATGGGCATGCATGTAAAGGAGCATCGTGCAGGCTTGCCCTATGTATAGCACCCGACAATTGCACTGTGTAGCAACCTAGCGCAACCTGCGCATGCGAATAGGGCTGTAGTTTCCCATCATTGTGTTGCAAGCAAAATTTGATTTTTTATTTTTAAATTGTGGAAAAAGGTTTTTCATGAAAATAGTGAATTTAAAATTATAAAATAATAGATGGTAAATTTACATGCTTTAGATTGCAATGTGTTGATGAACTTTAGCATGCTATGAATGTTGGATGATCATGGAGCCTTGACCAATTTGATTGAATTATGTTAAATTGAATGGTTTTCATTTGAGTTTCAATTAAAATGACATCTGGGCACCTTTTCTTTTTATTCTCAATGTATTTTCCCCCTTCATATATACCTCCCCTTGGAAGAAATATTAAAGTTTCCAGTAGTTTATCAATTGTAATGAGAGTTTCATGTGAGGTTTAGTTTTGGTAATTTTCCAGATATTACAAGTAGTAGGAATAAAGAAAAGAAAATGAGGAATCAAGGCCCACGAATATATGAGATACATTAATCTAATAGATAGGCTCTATTATCGTTATAATTATTACCCTCAAACTAAGTTAGATCAATCAAGGCCCATTGATAGGCATGCATGTAAAGGATCATTGTGCAGGCTTGCCTTATGTGTGTGGCACCCGATAATTGCACTGTGTAGCAGCCTAGCGCAACCTGCGCACGCGAATAAGGCTGTAGTTTCCCATCATTGTGTTGCAAGCAAAATTTGATTTTTTTATTTTTAAATTATGGAAAAAGATTTTTCATGAAAATAGTGAATTTAAAATTGTAAAATAATAGATGGTAAATTTTCATGCTTTAGATTGCAATGTGTTGATGAATTTTAGCATGCTATGAATATTGGATAATCATGGAGCCTTGACCAGTTTGATTAAATTATTTTAAATTGAATGGTTTTCATTTGAGTTTCAATTAAAATGACATCTGGGCACCTTTTCTTTTTATTCTCAATGTATTTTTTCCCCCTTCCTGTGTACCTCCCCTTGGAAGAAATATTAAAGTTTCCAGTAGTTTATCAATTGTAATGAGAGTTTCATGTGAGGTTTAATTTTGGTAATTTTCCAGATATTACAAGCAGTTGGAATGAAGAAAAATAAATGAGGAATCAAGGCCCACGAATATATGAGATACATTAATCTAATAGATAGGCTCTATTATCGTTATAATTATTACCCTCAAACTAAGTTAGATCAATCAAGGCCCATTGATAGGCATGCATGTAAAGGATCATTGTGCAGGCTTGCCTTATGTGTGTGGCACCCGATAATTGCACTGTGTAGCAGCCTAGCGCAACCTGCGCACGCGAATAAGGCTGTAGTTTCCCATCATTGTGTTGCAAGCAAAATTTGATTTTTTTATTCTTAAATTATGGAAAAAGATTTTTCATGAAAATAGTGAATTTAAAATTGTAAAATAATAGATGGTAAATTTTCATGCTTTAGATTGCAATGTGTTGATGAATTTTAGCATGCTATGAATATTGGATAATCATGGAGCCTTGACCAGTTTGATTAAATTATTTTAAATTGAATGGTTTTCATTTGAGTTTCAATTAAAATGACATCTGGGCACCTTTTCTTTTTATTCTCAATGTATTTTTTCCCCCTTCCTGTGTACCTCCCCTTGGAAGAAATATTAAAGTTTCCAGTAGTTTATCAATTGTAATGAGAGTTTCATGTGAGGTTTAATTTTGGTAATTTTCCAGATATTACAAGCAGTTGGAATGAAGAAAAATAAATGAGGAATCAAAGCCCACGAATATATGAGATACATTAATCTAATAGATAGGCTCTATTATCATTACAATTATTACCCTCAAACTAAGCTAGATCAACTTTGACTTGAGTTGATCCTATAGGGCAATTGCCCTATTGGGTTCGCTTGATCTCGGGAGTGCGGGTAGTGGAAAAATAAAAAATTTAAAATAAACATGCCATAACAATTACAGCAACACATCGGATCCGATGTAATTTCTAACAGTCTTGCCATTTCTAATGGTAGAAAAAACAAACAAAAGTTTAGATTTAGACCTTAAAGCACTCCAGTTTTTGTAAGGTTAGAAATAATCAATTACTAGCCCCTTTTCGAGTCTAATTCACAAGGATCCTAACATCTCCCCTCTAAAGCAGTCCACACACTAAGCAAGAACATGGAATCCAAACTCTGCTAGCAATTCAGATTCTTTTACTAATCTAGTTTTGGAGTGTGTTTTGTGAATATTAATTCTTATTATCAACTTATGATAAAAGAATTAATACATTGACAAATGATGGAATTTTTGGGTTAGAGAAAAGATGGAAAAAAAGAAAATAATTTTTTTCTTCCTTTTTCTTTTAATGGCATAAAATATGGAATAAAAAATTACTCCTACTTTTCGGCCCCTTTTGTATATATAGAAGAGGTAAAAAATTCCAAGAGTCCCATCTTGGTATTTTTAGCCTTCTTTTTGATTGGTTGGAAAGTTTTTGGTTGATTTCGAATCTCCCAAAAATTTCAAACTCTATCTCTTATATTTTCCAAAGATACATAGAAATTTTCAAGAATATCAAACTCTTGGATTTCCATCTTTTTCAAACAACCCTCATGGGCCTCTTCTAATAGGCCTCTGTGAATTGGACTTGGACTTAAAAATAAATCCTACAATTAATCTAATTAATTCTTTAAGCCCAAATTCAATTAATTAATTCAATCTAGCGCACATAATCAAAATTAGGCCTAATTAAATAGTCCAATTATTTAATTGAGTAAATTAATATAAATTAATTAAATTAATTTATGGTCTACACAATTAATTTGATCCAATCAAATAATTATTTCACTATAATTGGGTCTCCTAATTTTCTTAGGTCCAATTAAATAATTTAATTATTTAATTAAATTATTAATTCAACTCCTTGAGTTAATTTAAGTCCCAATTAATTAATCTCCAATAATTAATTGGATCCAACTCTTTGGATCAATTCCTAAGTTAGAAATGTTCTATCTCAAATTGTGTGACCTTTTCACAATTAAGCTAGCAGTAGGCTTGCGACATTTGTAACTTATGAATAACATTTATTCAGATTAATTAATCAAATTAAATTAATACGCTTGAAATTAACTCCTTCATTTCAAGAACCTCACAAGTGAATGGAAACACCTAACAAGTGTATTCATGACTACCTAGTCTTAGTTTAATTAGCGAGTGAACCTATTTAAATTACGAGTACCATACACGTAACGTCCTTCCATCGTCTAATCTCCCGATTAAATCTAGGGCATGAATTAATAGTCGAAACCCTAATTGACTTAATAACTATGATGTCATTTCAAGTTTTAATAATTATGATGCCATTTCAAGTTAGATTGAGTGTCTTTTCTACTATATGATTTGAAAAAGATTATTTTTACAAATACAAAAGTAGAAAAGACACTCAATCTAACTGGTGCACTAGGAATTACTCTAATAATCTACCACTTGCTCTAGTCTTAATTGCCCATGTACATTAGGCCATTTTCTCAAGATGTCTGTCGAATACCTTATACGCTAGTAGTTTGGTCAGTAGGTCTGCTATATTTTCTGCTAAAGTGGCTCTATCCACTATGACCCTGCCTCTATTAATGATCTCTCTAATCAGGTGGTATCACCTCATAATATAGTTGGATCTTTGTTGAGAACCTAGTTCTTTTGCTTACGCAATAGCTCCATTATTATCATAGTATATCAATATAGAATCAACAACGGATGGAACTACACCAACTCTTGGATAAATTTCCTCATCCAAATAGCTTCATTTGCTGTATCTGATGCAACAATGTATTTAGCATCAGTGGTAGCATCCACGGTCATCTCTTGCTTGGAACTCTTTCAGCTGACCGCACCACCATTTATGGTAAATATATTTTCGGACATGGACTTTGAGTCTTTTATATTGGACTGAAACTAGAATCAGTATAACCTTCTAGTTTTAGTTATTCAGAGTTGTATACAAGAAAGATATCTTGAGTTCTTCTCAAGTACTTGAGGATTATGTTTACGGCCTTTTAGTGTTCCACACCTAGATTAGACTGATATCTGCTCATGACACTCAAAGCAAATGAGATATCAGCCCCCGTACATAGCATTCCATATATTATGCTTCCAATAGTAAAAGTATAAGGTATGTGAGTTATCCTCCCCCTCTTCTCAAGAGTTTTTGAAGAGACATAACCTTTGAGAGAGAAATGCCTTAACTCATTGGCAATAATCCTTGCTTGGATTAGTCCATGTTAAACCCCTTTAGCTTTTAATCTATGTACGTGGATTGTGATAGTCCAATCATCCTTTTAGTCCTATCTCTATAGATCTTTATTCCCAATATAAAGGATGCTTCTCCCAAATCCTTCATGGAGAACTTGTTAGACAACCAAGTCTTAGTTGACTATAACATCCCTACATCATTCTCAATTAGTATGATGTCATCAAATTATAGCACAATAAATGCCACTACGCTCCCACTAACCTTCTCATAGACACAAGGTTCATCTGGATTCTTGTGGAAATCAAATAATTTAAGTATCTCGTCAAATAGGATGTTCTAGCTTCGGGAAGCCTGCTTGAGTCCATAGATAGATCTCTAGGGCTTGCAAACATTTTACTCACTCCCTTTAGATATGAAGCCTTATAGCTATCTCATATAAATCCCTTCCATAATATTTCCATTAATGAAACTAGTCTTCACATCCATTTTTCATATCTCGTAGTTATAATACGTTGATATGGGCAGTAGTATCTAGATGGATTTAAGCATCGCTACTGGAAAAATTATTTCATCATAATCAATTCCTTGCTTCTAAGTACAACCTTTCATGACCAGTCATGCATTGTAGGTCACTACCTCTCATTTTACTCCAAGTTTCCACTTATAGACTCATTTGTAGCTAATGGGAACTATTCCTTGTGGTGGTCTACCAAGGTCCATACCTTATTGGAGTACATGGAGTCCATCTTAGATTGTATGGCATCTTGCCAACTTCTCGAGTCGATGTCAGACATCGCCTTTCCATAAGTCTTTGAATTACTATGCAAGGAGAGATTCTTCTCGTTGTTCTCCAATAAAATATTATACATCTTAGGAGGTTTTGAGATTCTTTCGGATCTCCTTGGGGATTGTATGTCTGAAGGCCCAATCTTAGCTAGTTAGCCCATTACTGCATCTGTTGGGAGGCTCTATAGTTCTTGAATTTCTTCAATATCCATGACTTCGTCATTTCTATCTAATAAAAATTTCTCCTCTAAGAAGGTGGCATTCTTCAAAACAAACCTCCTTTATTTTGAGGAGTCGTAGAAATAGTATCCAATGAATTCATTTGGATACTATACAAACTTACATAAACTGGATCTCACATCTAATTTATCTCCTACTTGTTGCTTCACATACGTAGCACAACCCTATACCCTAAGGTATTTGTAATAGGGTGGTTTCCAACACTATATCTCATATGGTGTTTTGGATACCAACTTTTATGGCACTCTATTTAATAGATGTACAGTCATCATCAATCAAATTATATCTAACAGGGTCCAATTCCTACACTCTATTGAGTTGTGGAGTAGCATGAGTGGTCCAATAAGAGAGAATCCCATTCTCTTTTAGATCATCAAGAAACTCTATATTCAAGTACTCACCTCCTCATCTAATCGAAGAGCCTTTATACTTAACCTAGTTTGTTTCTCCATTTCGTATCTCAATTCTTTTAAATTTGCAAAGGCTTCAAATTTGTACCTCAAAAGGTATACATAATCATACCTAAAATAATTATCGATGAAGGTTATGAAGTAGTGATAGTTCCCACGAGCACGAACACTTAGTAGCTCGTATATATCTTGATCAATTTAGTAGGTCTTTTGCTCGCTCTACTTGTCCAACAAATGGTGATTTGGTTATCTTTCCCTTGAGATACGACTCACATGTTGGCATTCCTTGCTCTTTCAAAAGATTGAGCAATTGAGCCAACTTGTGAATTGTGTTCTCAAAGATGTCACCTAATCTAGTATGCCATAAGAATTGAGAACCATGATTATCTAATTTCCTTTTATTTTGTTAAACACGGAAAATGTAGTTATGGGGAATAATAGAATATAAATCATTCATCAATATGCTAGAGGTAATCAAATTGAATCTCTAAAAATGGAATATTTTCCATGTTTTAATGAAAAAGTAAAACCTTTTCCATCCATTATAGGAATGCAGATAATGATCTTGACTATCTTTAAAATATAAAGATAATTATTTATAACTAAAACAACTCCGTTTTCTAAATCTAAGTGGACACTTCTTATGGCTAATGCAACAACCTTTGTTCCATTCCCCAGCCGCAAAATCATCTCTCCTCTACTTAGTTTACTGCTTCTTGCCATCACCAATAAATCATTGCAAAGATAAGACCCATAGTTGGTATCTAATACCCAAGAAGCATCGTTAATAGATAAGTTAACTTTAACAAAATAAATACTTGAACTCTTACGCTCGTAAGGTACTCCTTGCAGTTCCTCTTCCAATGCTCAGGTTTGTCATAATAATGGCATTTATCATTGGTTTGGAACTCTTTGAGACCCCACTAGTTGCCTTCATGCCTTTGGACTTTGAGGAACGATTTTCTCTCCCTTATTTCTCTTAGGCTTTACAACCTTCAAGTTGGATAGAAATGTAACAAGCATGACCGACTTGTCCTTCTTTATAGTGGACTTAGTCGTCTTCAATATGTTAACCAGCTCAACAAGGCTAGTTTCGATCTTATGCATGTTGAAGTTGACAATGAAGGCAAGGACTACATTATGAGATTTAAATAGAGTTTGTTATCCATAACGACTCCAAGTGACTTAAGCCTTTCTATTAGACCTGTCATCTTCAATCCATGATCATATACTGAACAGTTCTCCATCATATGGGTCTTAAAATGCTTTTTTGAGATCTGATATCTTGCTTGCATAGTGTGTTCACCATACAAATCTTGTAGGTGAACATAGATATCATGCACATGCGCATGTACCTTGTGCTTTCTCTGCAACTCGTTTCACATTGATGCCATCATATATCATCGTGCTTGTAGTTCATCCTCGACTTGTTGTCGATATTCTACAAGCTCCTTCTCGGCCCATCTACTAGCAGTCCTACCGGTGGAGAAATGTCGAGGATATAGGGTCTCTTCTCATATTGTAAAATAATCTTGAGGTTCGTAGGCCAATTGACAAAATTGGATCTAATTAATTTATTAGTGTCCATAATTGATGCAAGTGGATTTTTAGCCATTTTATAAACAATCTATAAAATTTAGACGAGGCAGAAAATTAGCATTCTTTCAAAAATATATTCATTTATAACAAGGTCTTTAGTAATAAATATGTTGGGTTAGCTATAACTATGGGGTGTACTATGGGGTGTGCACAACAGAATTTAAAATTTAATTTAAAAATAAATACATGCAACAACAATTATTGCATCACCCTAAGTCCAAAGCGATTCTAACGATCGTGTGTTTTTTATAGTTTTACTTAAGAGTAAATAAAGTCTTGGATTTTTACCTTTGATGCACTCCAATTGCTATTGGGTGTGTAACAATTGATTATGATCAATCAGTCTTGAAAAAGGTTTCCAAGGGATCCAACACATAAATAAAATCTCACTAGTGATTTTAATTCTTTTAGTAATCTAGTTTGGAGTGTTTTTTGTGTCTTAATTCTTAATCTAACTTGTGGAAATAAGAATTCAATACATAGAATAATCAAAGAGGATTTTTTGATTATCTTGGAAGAAGTTTTTGGAACAGAAAAGTGTTCTAGGATGAAAAATAATTTTTTCCCTTAATACATTGAAGTGGCCAAAAATTGGGATAGATACATCCTTCGAATTATCGGCGATATTAAGGGAAAATAGATGGTTGAAAATTATCCCATAATTTCCATCATTTCCCCATATTTTCATGTGTTGAAATTAGTTGTTTTGGAAGAGTCAAACTCTCCAAAAATAACCAATTCAATGAACCTATCTCTATGGAATGAATGTGGCTCATTTTGTAGACTTCTATAAGCTACAAAATCGGCCCTCTTCTCTCTTTTCTTGATTGTGTTGGACTCTTCCAATGCAATCAAGATAGATATCTAATATCTCTAATTATCTTCATAAGATAATTAATAAGAAAATCATATTCTCTTATTTTTAATTTTTTCCAATAATTCAAGTGGGCCTTCAAATAAAAAGCCACTTTAATATTGAGCTTGGACTTTTACAAAGTTTATTAATTAATCCAAATAATCAAATTTACACAATTTCAATAATTACTACACTTTAATTGGGATTCCTAATCTTAGGCTCAATTAAATAATCTCTTTACTTAA
The DNA here is from genome assembly GCA_019321725.1 of Paulownia fortunei. Lineage (NCBI taxonomy): Eukaryota > Viridiplantae > Streptophyta > Magnoliopsida > Lamiales > Paulowniaceae > Paulownia > Paulownia fortunei. The sequence goes on from JAGSPU010000981.1 coordinate 19,408, forward strand.
TTAAATTATTAATTCAACCTATTGAATTAATTTAAGCACCAAATTAATCTTCATTAATGAGATAAATCCAACTATTTGGATTAATTCCTAGATTAGAAATGTTCTACTCTAATTTGTGTGTGATCCTTTAGGTTCACAACTAAGCTAGTAGTGGGCTTTACAACATTTGCAATTTATGAATAACAATTATCCTGATCAACTAATCTAATTAATTAATCTACCTGGAATTAATTCCTTTTCCAAAAATCTCACTATCCATGAAAACACATAGCAAGTAATCATGGCAAACTAGTTTTAGGTAAAATAGTGAGTAAACTTATTTCAGTTGCGAGTTCCATACATGTACGGTTCTTCTGACAACTAATCTTCCGATTGAATCTAAAGCATGGATTATAAGTCAAAACCCTAAATGATTCAATAACTATGATCCCATTTCAAGTTCCAATAATTCTAGATGAATCAAAATTCATCCTGCCTTAGCCAAGGTCTTCGAATCACGAGCTATGAAAACACATGAGATTTCGTTGTTAAGAAGACAAGTGTCAAAATCTATGTTGGCCGCTGACAAACCTCCATACACCGGTGCAACACCCAACATACCCCATTTGTGATTGTCAAGCAAACAGGTAGGTAATATATCAAAGTGTTGTAGGATGCATACAAGGCTACCATCTTGCCTCAAGTTTGAGGACTAGTCATGTAGTATCGCAATACAAAAATTCTTATTTTGACAGGCAAAACCCCTAGTTAAGAATTTCCTATGGGCCATGTTCGGTGTTCTTGTTTTCTAACCAAGCACCCACATACATGCACTTGCGTCTCTACGCTAATGGAAATGGAATGTGACATCTTCATATTAGAAGCATTTATCGTATGCGCGAGTCTTACTGGGCTATTTGATGTCCCATCTCAAAAACCCTTCTACTCGAAGCTTATTTAAGACCAAAGAGTTAGACGCATGTTCCATGATCGTTATCATATGCGCAACCATGCCCTGTAGCTAAATTTAGTCTAAGGACTTTATCTAATGCATAGAAAGAAAAATGTAATACATAGATAACGAAAGTGTCTTTTTATTAATATGATTCCTAATAAGATTGCCATATAAAAGACAAGAGTACAATACACCTAATCTAATTGGGACATTAGGTATCCTACTATAACAAAATATTTCCATTATTTTATTCGTATTCCATCACCAGTAATGGCAATTCAAAAAATCTTATTTCCTAGTGGTCTTGAGGCCCAATAATATATTATATGCCCAAATTTTTTGAACACAGTTAGGGCGCGCGCACGTGTGCTACTGCACGCGATCGTACCTTGCATTTTTCTCCTCTAATTAAATCGAATTCAATTAGACATGTTTATTTAACAATTAAATAAATTACAAAATAATTTTATTCCAATCAAAAATACAAACTTCAATTATAATTTAACAATTAAATTTTCAGGCATAAAATGGAATGTAATTGGAATTGCAAAAACCATGGCTCTAATACCATTGTTGGGTTAGCTTGATCCAAAGCGTGCGCAGTAAAAGAATAAAATTTTAAAATAAACATGCCATAACAATTAAAGTAACACACTAGATATGATGCAATTTTGAATGATCTTACAATTTCTAATGGTTGTAAAATCAAAAAAAGTTTGGATTTATACAATAAAGCACTCCGATTGTAAGGTTAGAAACAATCAATTACTAGCCCTTTTTAGTCCGGTTCATAAGGATCCAAGCATCTCCCCTCTAAAGCGATCCACACATTGAGCAAGAATATAAAATTTGAACTCCACTAGCAATTTGGATTATTTTACTAACCTAGTTTTGGACTGTGTTTTTGTGAATATTAATTCTTACTATTAACTTATGATAAATGAATTAATACTCTGATGAAGAATGAAATTTTTGGGTTGGAGAAAAAATAGAAGAAAAGAAAATAATTTTTCTTTTTCTTTTTCCTCTTAATAGAAAAAATATAGAGTAAAAATTAATCCTAATATTCGGCCCCCTTTGTATATATAGAAGAAGTCAAAAATTCCAAGAGTCCCATTTTTGGTATTTTTGCATTCCTTTTTATTGGTTGAAAAGTTTTTGGTTAATTCCGAATCTCCTAAAAATTTTCAACTCTATCTCATATATCTTCCAAAAATATGTAGAGATTTCCAAGATTATCAAACTCTTGGGTCTCCATCTTTTTCAAACAACCCTTGTGGACCTCTCCTAATAATCCTCATTGAATTGGACTTAGACTTAAAAATAAATCTCACAATTAATCCAATTAATTGTTTAAGCCTAATTCAATTAATTAATTACAACTAGTCCATCTAATCAAATTAGGCCCAATTAAATAATCTAATTATTTAATTTAGTAAATTAACATAAATCAACTAAATTAATTTATGGTTTACACAATTAATTTGGTCCAATCAAATAATTATTTCATTCTAATTGTGCCTTCAAATATTATCAGGTCTAATTAAATAATCTAATTATTTAATTGAATAATTAATTCAACTACTTGAATTAATTTATGCCTCAATTAATTAATCTCCATTAATTAATTGAATTCAACTCCTTTGATCAATTCCTAAGTTAAAAATGTTCTATCTCAAATTGTGTATGATCTTTTAGGTTCACAATTAAGCTAGTAGTGGGCTTCCAACATTTTCAACTTATAAATAATAATTATTTCGATTAATTAATCCAATTAAATTAATCTACTAGAAATTAAATCCTTAATTTCAAAAGCCTCACAAGTCATGGGAAACACCTAGCAAGTGTATTCATGACTACCTAGTCTTGGGTGAATTAACAAGTGAAGCTATTTAAATTATGAGTATCACACACGTAACATCCTTCCGTTATCTAATCTCAAAATTAAGTATGGGGTATGGATTAATAGTTGAAACCCTAATTGATTTAATAACTATGAATCTATTTCAAGTTATAATAACTGATGATGAATCGTTTGAAAACTTCTGTTTAACATTCATCCTACTTTGGCTAAGGATTTTTTGGTTATGAACTATGAAAAAATAGAAGATTCACTTGTTCTACCAAATAAGTGATGAATCCTTTTTTGGCTACTCATTAACCTCCATACATGTCAATACAACATCCAACATACCCCATTTGTCATTGTCAAACAATGTCAGGCAATAAAAAAATACATAAAAATAGAACACAACATACATGGCTACCATGGTGCCTCAGTCTAATGACTAATCGTGTTGTGTATTATCATGATAAAGAAATTCTTATTTCGATAGTGTTTTCAATTAAGAAATTTTTAGTGAACTTGTTCTCTAACAAGTAACCATATATATACACTAGCGTCACTATACTAATGTCCATGTAGCGAGACATCCTCCTCATACGAGCATACATCATATGCGTGAGTCTATTGAGTTATTCAATATCCTATCTCCAAAAGTGCTTGACTGAGAACTTATTTAAGACCAAAGCCTTAGAGGCATATTCCATGATCACATTAAATACGGGACCATGCCCCATAGCTAAGTTTAGTTTGGGGACTTTATCTAATTACTATACATAATTAAAGATAAAGAAAATTTGCCTATTTTATTAATATAATTCAAAAAATATTATTTTTAAAAATAAAAGACTATAAAAGATGCCCAATCTAATTAGTGCATCAAGGCTACTCTAATGGGCTCATGATCATCCCTTTACATTGTATGTATATGATGCATGCTTGGTTTATTTAATGCTCTAATTAAGATTATGCTTGCAATCACTATATAGTGTAACATTAAATAAGACATTATAAAATTTAAACCTCACTTGAAATGATTCCAAGTTAAAGAACTTTAATTGGTTCCATGTTAAGCCAATATGGGCTATATTAGTTTGGAACCAATCGTGTATATATTTCATCAAAAGTATGTGATAAGTGATATGTTGCCACATTTAGTATATTGGGCACGAGTTATGGATATTGTAAATAAAGGAAAGTTATGATCACTACTAGCATGGAGATGCCCATTCAATAAAATATTTAAGTGTTTACCACTAGTTATATGACATTTATATTTGTTAATATTGATGTTTGATAGGTCTCGCTTGATGTTAAGTACCATATAGTCTCATAAAATTGCGGTATATAGGAAATGTGAGATAAAATAGCTTGAGAGTTGCATGGAGATACAATTATTAATGTGTTAACTACTTTTAGTTGTCATATAGGCTCATAGGGTGTATGACAATGCTAATTGGACCAAAAGCCTACTGGAAATGGGATGTCCCAAATTTCCATCAAGAGGGTGAGGGAATTCAAATATAATAGTGGAAGACATTTATAAGTAGAGAGCATATTATAAATGAATAAATTTTTGAACGCATGCTCATTTTCTATCTTACATAATTTTGTAAATTTTTTACGTATGGCCAAAAATCCAATTGCATCAATTCTGGAGAGCTATAAACTTACTGTTCCAAATTATGTTGATTGGTTAAGGAAGCTTCAGATAATTTTGTAATTTGGAAAAAGGGCTTACGTCCTTGTTGTGGTGTCGCCGCCTGCTTCGTCCGTGGATTTTCTTAAGGAAGAGTTTGTTGAACTTCACTAGCAAGTTGAGGATGATCTACATGCCCGATGCTATATGATGGTATCAACGACAGAATGAGTATTAGACAAAGGTTTTCTAATGATTTATCAAGGAGTCAATGTGACTAGGAATGAAATTATAGTTATTCAGACTAATAATTCATGTCGTAGTCTTAGTTGTGCAATTAGGAGACAAAAGGACCGTACTTGCATGATTCTCATTATGCACTGTTAGGTGTTTTCCATGACTTGTGAGCTTCTTGAAATGAATAATTTAATTCCAAAATAATTAATTAATAAAAATAATTTATTTATTCAACTAAGTCATAAAACTTGTGAGCCCAGTGCTAGCTTAATTGTAAACTTAAGGGGTCATAACAAATTGAGAAAGTCCACTTTTTGTCTAGAAGGTAATCCAAGGAGTTGGATTAAAATAATTAATGAAAATTAATTAATTAGACCTTAAACTAATTTAAAGAGTTAAATTAATTTATTCAATTAAAGGACATGATTATAGGATTAGGGGCTGAAGAGGTGTTAATTAGTTAATTGATTGGATTAAATAATCAAAATAAGCATAAATTAATTTAAGAAGTTAAATTAATTAGTCTAATTAAAAAATATGATTTTTTTAATTGGTCGTAATTTGATTAGGTTGCTTAAATAAACTAATTGGATTAATTAATTAAATTGGGAAGATCAATTAAATGGACTTAATTAAATTAATTAAAGTCTAAGGCCAAGTTGATGGACCCCATAGCAGAGGAATATTAGGAGACTTGATGAGCATCAAATGCTCTTAGTCTTGGATGGAAATAGGAGGGCATTTGGATTTGGGTTTTTGGGTCGGTTAGTTTTTTAAAAAAAATATGTATCGGTTACCCGATACCTAATTAAGAATAATCGAGCTGGTTATAGAGAAGTAAAAATACAACTTAAATAATCGATTGGGTACCCAATTATTATTAAAACAAGGATGAATAGAAAAGGGGCTTCTACAGGTAGGGCTCATTTATTTTTTCGTTTCATCACATTATTCTTTCTCCCCTTATATCTTAGACTCTCAACTCACGAAACAATGCACACCCCAACTTGGCGACTTCCATTTCTCTCTAAGGCGGCGAAGGCAATAGTAGCGATGACGACAAGGTAAGGTCCGATAAAAGTTCTTGTAGCTAATTTTTTTATTCTTTTTCTTATTCTATATTTTATTGTATATATTTTTTTTATTCTTTATTCTTGAGTTATTTTGTAATAATTTGTTATAATTAATAGAAAATTTTACTAAAATCACTCACCAAAACTTAAGTACTGAAGTAAAGTGATAAGATAATGTTTTCAGTCCTGTCCCATTAAAATCAAAATTTCTCTCTTTTTTGCTTTGGAAAAAATTCATTGTTTCTGTATTTTTTATTTTGAAATAACTTACTTTGTGCATTTTTGGTTCATTATATATCATATCCAATACTGTATTTCATCAAATAAGTGGAGTGAAATGCTTCTTAGACAATGGTTGCAGAGTAAGGACTTTGAATTGAGTGAGATGTCGATAAAAATGAAAGAAAAACTTGATAAATATTGGGGATTAATTAAAAAAACAAACATGGTTTTTTATTATGTGGTGATCCTTGATCCTCGTTGTAAATTATTATTCCTTGAGTTTTCATTTGACTCATTGTATAATGATATTACAAAGAATATGATGATGAAAGATAAAGTGAAGAATGTCATGCAAGAGTTGTTTGATGAATATAAGTTGAGATATGAAAGTTTGGGAAGCAGCCCTCTCATCAAGTTCTTCCTCATCAAATTCTTTGTCTTTTTCTTTTTCATATGGTTCTAAGCAAAATGTGAGTAGCTCATAGTTGTCATCTATAAGCTTTCTGATAGATCAGTTTAATAGCTTCAAGACTAGAGGAAAAAGTGAGTATGTGAACATTGGGGTTGGAGAAATATTTGACTGAGGATTTTGAGGAGGATAATGAAGAGTATGATGTATTAAAATGGTGGAAAGTAAATTTTCACAGGTTTTCTATTCTCTCTAAGATAGCTCACAATATATTGGCGATTCCAGTCTCTACTGTTTCTATAAAGGCCACATTTAGTGTTGGAGGGTTTGTCCTTGATGCATTAAGGAGTTTTTCATCTCCTAAAATAGTTCAAGCTCTTATTATATTCTACTCTATTACTTTTATCTTGAATTTTTTTTGGAATTAACAAAGTTAGGGGTAGATTCAACAATCATTGATGATTGATTGAACCACATTACCATTATCTCCAGGTGTAAGTTAACTAAGATCTATTTTCACTTGTTAATTAAGTATGACTGATTTCACCTTGGAAACTATAAAGACTAGTTTAGTGAGGGAGTTCCATTTCTGGGAACCAAAGGCTAGCCATTCTTTGAAAATGCATTTTTGCTATAACTTTTGTATAACTCTCATATCATGTTTTGAATACTATCATGCTTGATATAGTTATGGAGTGTTCAATTATTGATTTGAGCAGTTCTTGTTTTATTTGGAAGGCCAAGATACTATTAAGTTCTGAAGAAATTCAAGGAATGTAAAATGCTATAAGAACCAAGATTTATACTTTATTGCTCTGAATTTATATATCAAGTACCCTTTATTCTTATTGCAAAAGGTCTTAAGTATTAGCAAGTTTATGTTTCTATGAACAATGGTTGCACTTCATCTCTATTTATATTGTGGTTTGTTGTGCAACCTATGCGTAGAAACATTAAATACTACAAAGTTTAAGAACATATGTTGCAGTCAAATGATGTCTATAGAGCAGTGCATGCGTAGAAATCTTTAATAGAAAGACTATCATTTTGTTGCAACATAGCCTGTTGTTTCCAAGAGTCTGCAAGTTGATTGTTGATCTTCTAATTAAGTAGAATAATTTAATCTTCAAGTTAGGTTGATGTTCAAAATGAAAAAAAATGAAAATCAATAAGTTAATTGTCGATTTTCAATAGATAGCCATCCATTGTTTGATATATCTCTAACAGTAATGAATTAATATATTAGGCTCAATTTAAGTTTTTCTTTTCTGCAGTTAGTTATAAGAATAGCTTCGATTCCACACTTTGAAAATAGCACACGCACACACAAAAAAACCTAAACCCGACCAGATCATGTACCCGACCAAAATATTCA
>JAGSPU010000821.1:0-26958 GCA_019321725.1 Paulownia fortunei
ATATTTATCTTTCTTCTCTATTCTTTTCCTGAAGCTTGCAGAAGTATTTTGGACAGTTTCTCTTCCAATGCCCTCAACTCCACAATGGAAATACTTTCATTTGGGCTTTTTCTCATAATCGTTCTTCTTCTTTCCTTCACGGCCCTTCTTGTTTGTCCTTTTGGATTGAGTACCAAAAGTGTCCTTTTAATTTTTCCTCTTCTTACCATTTTTTGAGGAAGATGGCTTATCCTCGGCAATATTTGCCTCGCTTGTTTAGCCTTTCCAATGGAACGAAGGTCTGTAACTAATTAAGCAATTGACTAATGTTATAACTTAACTTGTTCATAACATAATTATTTTTGAACTACTGGAAAATGATGATAGTGATTCCAAAATTATACTAACTTGAATGTGCTCATTAATGGTCGCACCATGGATCTCAGTTTCACTCAAATAATTAATCATGTTCCCTAATTGAGGTCCTATTCTGTATATTCGCCTTAATAGCCATTTTCACAGTTTTTTGATTTGATTGATCAGAAGATTGCCCTAACATGACCTAAAAAGACTTCATTATCTTATAATCAGTCTTCATCTTTTCGTGTTTCAATTTAAGCACATCAGACAAGCACACAAACAAGTAGGCACGGGCTTTGTTGTTGGCTACAATCCATTTTTCATAACTTTCTCATACATTATGAGAAGTATTAGTAGTAGGTTCTTGAGGACATTCCTCCATAGGATAAATTTGAAATTTTCATAGACAAAGCACTATGTTCATGTTACTTTTGCACTTAATTAAGTTTTTGTTAGGGTATCGATAGTATAAAATATACAATAATAGTATTAATTATAGCAAGCTTCCAGAAAAGACTAGAGGGGTCACAACGGTCCCACTTATAATCCAGTCTCCTTAGACAAAATATACTATTAAAAATACTATACACAGCGGACAAATACCCCAAAGCAAGTAAATATTGAATACTAACAATTAACAAAAGAATACCAGAATACTAAATGCAAAATTAAAAGACAAAATAAAAAAACACACCAGATTTGATAACGGAGTTCGGCCAACTTTTGCCTACGTCTCCGGGCACCGCAACTGCGACAACTGCTTCACTAATCTCCCGAACAAATTACAATTTGGGTAAAATTACCCACAACTTAAGATTTCCTAATTAAAGGAATTCCACAAATATAGAAAGAAGATAATATTTTGGTGTAATTCAAAACATGATGGAATAACCTATTTATAGGCTAAAGAAACAAGTCCCTTTGGTATTTAGCTAATGTGGAATGGAAATAAGCAAAAAAATCAATAAATATCCACCTTTGCGTATTCTCAATCCCACTCAAAATTCAAATTTCTTATCTTCTGAGCAAATGAAGTAGTCTTCTGCAGTGCCTCCAAATGCGCCCTTTTGGCGCCATCTCAAATGTGCAGAATATTAGTTAAGTCTAAACAATGTTTAAACTTGACTGTTGTCACTACTTTAGTCATCATATCTGCAGGATTCTCTGTAGTATGAATCTTCTGAAGATGTATATTACCTTCTTCAAGAATCTCCCGTACAAAGTGATAGCGAATATTAATGTGCTTCGTTCTTGCATGAAGGACTTGATTTTTCGCTAAGTGAATAGCGCTCTGACTGTCACAATGCACTATAATGTGCTTCTGACCAACTCCCAAGTCTTCAAGCAAACTTTGAAGCCAAATTACTTCCTTTACAGCTTCAGTGACCACCATATACTCTGCCTCTGTTATAAACAAAGCAACCGTCGACTGTAAAGTAAACTTCCAACTGACTGATGCTTTGACAAAAGTGAACAAATATCCAGTCGTTGACCTTCGCTTATCCAAATCACATGCATAGTCAGAATCACAATATCTAACTATACTTTGACCAATTTTACCATCCTGCTCAAAAACTAAACCAAAATCTACTGTATTAAGAATATACCATAGAATCCATTTCACAGCTTGCCAATGACCTTTATCAGGATCATGCATATACCTGCTCACAACTCCAACTGCTTGTGAAATGTCAGGCCTCGTACACACCATTGCATACATCAAGCTATCAATTGCATTAGCATACGGGACTTTGGTCACGTACTCTTGTTCTTCATCATTCTTTGGTGATAACTGGGCACTAATCTTCAAATGAGGAGCAAGTGGTGTACTTACAGTTTTTGAGCTTTCTGTCATACCAAAACGCTATAGTACATTCTTCAAATATTGCTTCTGAGTCAAACAAATCTTGCATCTCATTCTGTCCCTGCTTATCTCTATTTCGAGAATCTTCTTGGCTTTCCCTAGATCTTTCATTTCAAAATCTTGGCTTTCCCTAAATCTTGCCTTGTAGCGCATATCATTCTTGTCAAGAAATCCTTCTTTCTTTGCAAATACCTATTTGCATCCAATTGCCTTCTTACCTTTTGGTAGTTGCGTCACCTTCCAAGTCTTGTTCTTCTAAAGAGACTGCATCTCTTCCTCCATAGCACCTTTCCACTTCTCACTTTCTGAACTTCGAACTGCATCTCGAAAAGTGGATGAAACATCATCATCTACAACTAAAAGTGCATAAGCCACCATATCTGCAAATCGAGCAGGTTTGTGAATTTCACGTCTAGACCTTCTCATTGCAATTGGTTCAGGTTGCTCCAACGATTCTTGGGTCTGAACTTCTTCTTCTTCATCTGACAAATCCTCTGTTACTGGATTGTCATACTTAGCTGAAAATTTTGCCATTCCTTCTATCTCCACCTACTTTGGTGTATGCTCCACCTGTTGCGGAGTACTGTCGATCTTTTCACATGTTACTTTCTTCAGCATGGTAAGTTCATCAAATGTAACATCTCTGCTAAACAACACTTTCTTCAACTCGAGACACCAAAGTCGGTATCCCTTTACGCCAGAGGTAATTCCTATGAACAATGCCTTCTTTGCTCTCGGTTCTAATTTTGATTCATTCACATGATAGTAAGCAAGAGAACCAAAAGCATGTAAGAAATCATAATCAGCAACAGGTTTTTCAGACCATACCTCTAAAGGTGTTTTACGACCTATTGCGGATGATGGCAATCGATTTATGAGATGTTGCGCATATGTCACAGCCTCAGCCCAGTACTGTCTGCCCAATCCAGCATTGGACAACATACATCGAACTTTCTCCACCAAAGTTCGATTCACGCGTTCTGTCACCCCATTCTGTTGTGGTGTCCTCCTGACTGTGAAGTGTCGAACAATGCCATACTTATGACAAACATCTTGGAAGAGATCGCTTGTGTATTCTCCACCATTATCTGCTTTGAGAACTTTGATCTTTCTTCCAGTCTGATTCTCAATCTGTGTTTTCCACTTAAGGAAAATTCCAAGCACTTCATCCTTAGTCTTCATAATATACACCCAAACTCGTCTGAAAAAATCATTAATGAAAGTGACAAAATAATGTTTTTCTCCTAAAGATAATGTCTTGGAAAGTCCCCAAACATCTGAGTGAACATAATCAAAAATACCTTTTGTATTATGGATAGCAGTGCCAAACTTCACTCTTTTTTGCTTTCCTAGAACATAATGTTCACAAAAATCAAGTTTACATACCTTTGCACCTTTCAATAATCCTTGCTTCGCCAGAGTTTGCAATGATTTTTCACCGGCATGTCCCAAGCACATATGCCAAAGCCTGGTTGCTTCAAAATCCTTCTCATTGTTTGAAGTAACTGCTGATGTTGTCCCAATAATTGTACTACCTTGGTAGTAATGTAAATTATTTCTTCTGATACCTTTTATCACCACCAATGCGCCAGAAGTAGCTTTCAAAACTCCATCTCGTATAGTCACAACTAAACCTTTGGACTCCAAAGCTCCCAATGAGATGAGATTCTTCTTTAAATCCGGCACGTACCGAACATCCGTCAGAATTCTGGTCGATCCATCATGATTTTTCAACCGAATTGAACCTATACGAGTTGTCTTACAGGCATTGTCATTGCCCATGTAAACAACTCCTCCATTGATCTCCTAAAAATCAAAGAACCACTCCCTTACGGGAGACATATGATAGGTGCATCCAGAATCCAAAATTCATTCGTCTGAATGGGATGTTGAAGGCAATACCACCAGTGAAAATTTTGAGTCTTCACTTTCACCTTCTGCTACACATGCATCTTGAGTAGCTTTTCCTTTCTTTTTCAATTTGGGACAGTCTTTCTTCCAGTGTCCTTTCTCATGGCAGAAAGTACACTTATCTTTGGCAGGTCTGGATTTTGAATGGGATCTCCAACTTCTTCCCTTCTTTTGGCTTTGCGGTCGTCCTCTTGCTACCAATGCTTCATCTTCTGCTGCTATGTGTTTGTTTTCTTTTTTATTCTTTTTTCTTAATTCATAACTATACAAAGCAGCACAAACTACAACAAGAGATACATCATCCTTCCCATGAAGTAAAGTAGTTTCTAAATGTTCAAATTCATGAGAAAGGGATAATAACAACATCAAAGCCAAATCCTCATTACTAAAGGTTACATCCAAATTAAATAAATATACAATCAATTGATTAAAGGCAGTAATATGATTATTCATAGATGTACCTGGGCGGTACTCAAACTGGAACAATCGCTTCTTCATGAGAAGTTTATTCTGACCACTCTTTTTTAAAAATTTGTCCTCCAAAGCCAACATCATCTGGTTTCTTTTCTTCAATAGTGATGTCTAAACTTTATTGAAATAGACAATCCAACACTTCGCCTTGCCACATGCCGAAATGACCCGTACCATCAAATATCTCCACCAAAAATCTAACATTTGGCATTACCATCCTTCCTGGTATGGACGAGGAGGTTGATGTTCCGGTTGTGGAAGATTCAGTAGTCATTTCGAACTCAAATAATAGTATTCAATATTATAATCAAAATAAATGAGCCTAGACCAAACCTTCGCTCTTATACCACTTGTTGGGGTATCGATAGTATAAAATACACAACAATAGTACTAATTATAGTAAGCTCTCAGGAAAGACTGAAGGGGTCAGAACGATCCCACTTAAAACTCAGTCTTCTTAGACAGAACCTACTATTAAAAGTACTATGCACAGCGGACAAATACCCCAAAGCAAGTAAATATTGAATACTAATAATTAATAAAAGAATACCAGAATATTAAATGCGAAATTAAAAGACAAAATAGAAAAAGCACACCAGATTTGATAACGGAGTTCGGCCAACTTTTGCCTACGTCTCTGGGCACCTCAACTGCGACAACTGCTTCACTAATCTCCCGAACAAATTACAACTTGGGTAAAATTACCCACAATTTAGGATTTCCTAATTAAAGGAATTCCACAAATATAGAGATAAGATAATATTTTGATGTAATTCAAAACAAGATGGAATAACCTATTTATAGGCTAAAGAAACAAGTTCCTTCAGTATTTAACCAATGTGGGATGGAAATAAGCAAAAAAATCAACAGTTTTCTCACTCTATTTTTCATTAGCAACTAATGCAATAATGGGATTTGAACCAGACATGAATACTGATATTTAAAAACAAATAACATTCAATACTTGTATGAATGTTGAAATAAAATTCAAAATAGTAAATGTGATGCATGTATGGTGCATGAACATATAATTATTTTACTAATTTCAAGGTAATTCGATTTCATAATTAATATGTCGTCGTATGGTAGGTCATACTAAAGGCGATTGAAACGAGACCATCTAAATTAATAAATGAATCGTTAAAATATCTCATATTTTTATTCTTTTATTAATTATTATTTAAATTAGTCAAAATGTAACTAAACTAACTTTAATTATATTTTTATGAGTCTGACCCACTTTCTTGAATTTCACCAACTTAACTCAAAATTGTCATTGTAGGTTAGGTTAATTTTGAAATAAATTGAAAAATGCTATCATTTAGAAACTAGTCTTGTTATAAACTTAAATGGACAATAAAATTAAATGGACACCCTTCGTAGGGAGGACGAAATCATAGTATTGCGATGTGCCATATAAATCTCATGGTGCTACAAACTATGGAATATATTGTCATATATCACTCTCCCATTTATTATTTTATAATTATTGTTCTCTAAATATTCAATATTTTTAATTAATATAACTTTATATATTAATATATTCTAACTAAATCCAATCATATTGGGCTTGTCTAGTTATTAGATTTAAAAAAAAAAATCTAAGTTTATTATTTTGGAATAATATAAGTTGATTATTATTAACCCTTAACAATAAAAGCCTACAATAAAATAGAAATTTTACTAAATTTAACTATTAAATTAAAATTACATATATAATCGACTAGTCCAAATAATTCTACTCTTATCCTAGATGACATTATATATTAAACTATTCAATATGATGACAAGTATTCATAATATTCTTAATGACTATAATTGGGTATTATGAATGACATACGATTATGTATGACAATTTGTATTCATACACTTATCAAATAAATTAATCAAAATTTAAATAAATAATATTTTTGACCAATTTCGTAAGATAATAAAATTACAACTCAAAAATTATAGAAAAGAAAATTTATAAAAAAAATAACGATAGATGCAACAAAACTGGCAAAGTGGAGTCTTTATTTCCCATCTAGCACGGCCGACGCTGAGGCACCACACATTCTATCTCACATAATCGGGTCGATTGGATGGGCGAATTCAAGTTTAATGAGGTGAATTGTCACATTCTGTCTCATAAAATTTATTAATACTTCAAATTATATCTCACAAAATATATTATAAATAAATATATTATAAATAAAAATACATACGATTTTAATGGGACTGGAACGAATTCAAATTTAAAAACTAAAGCCCCAAAGCCGTTTATAGCCATCAATTAAGGAGGGTCCGGGTTGATTCATATGCAACCAAATTAATTGTATTAAACAACTTGGAAAAGTTCAGCAAATAGGCCGCGTAAAAGTTGGAGTCTAAAGACATTTCCATTTTTAAAACTAAAATTACCTTTTCCGCCGTTTAGTCAGCAGATGTAGGAAAAAACATCGTTTCCTCCCATTTTCCTTCGTCTCCCACCTCTGTGTAATATATATATATATATATATTTCCCTTCCCTCACCACTCCATCACTCATCATCTGCTCACTGCTTAGCTTTCCTCTTACTGTATACGACTCAAAGGCCAAATATTCCACCCTTTTCTTCCATAGCATTAGGCCTCTACTCCCATCTCCTGCTCTCTACTCAGATGAACTCTAGCTCCAATTGTTCTTCATATTCTTGTTAATTTTTCTGAGATTTCCCATTCTTTTGGGAAAGGAATCGATTTTCCTTCCGAGCGTTTTCTTTCTCCATTCTTTACACACATAAAAGGATTCAATTTTCCCATCTATTTCTTTCCATTTTTCCCAAAGACAGATTTTTTTTTACCTTGTGATCAATCATGGGTTTAAAGGGATTTGTTGAAGGAGGCGTTGCTTCCATTGTTGCCGGGTGCAGCACCCACCCGCTGGATTTAATCAAGGTCCGGATGCAGCTTCAGGGCGAGGCGGCTCTCGCCCCGAACCCGGCTGTTCAAGCTCTCCGCCCTGCTCTCGCTTTCCACACCACAGCAAGCCAAGCCGCTGCCCACCTCCACTTCCCTCCTCCGCCTCCTCCCCGCGTGGGACCCGTCTCTGTCGGACTCCGGATCATCCAGCAAGATGGCGCCGCGGCCCTCTTCTCTGGTGTCTCCGCCACCGTCCTCCGCCAGACACTCTACTCTACCACTAGAATGGGTCTCTATGACATTCTCAAGAAAAAATGGACTGACCCCAACACCAATAACATGCCCTTGATGAGGAAAATCTCTGCCGGACTAATTGCTGGAGCCGTTGGCGCCACTGTGGGGAACCCTGCTGACGTGGCCATGGTCCGGATGCAGGCCGACGGCCGCCTCCCCCTGGATCAGCGGCGCAACTACAAGAGCGTCGTGGATGCCATTTCCCAAATGAGCAAGAACGAGGGGATCGCTAGCCTGTGGCGCGGCTCCTCCCTTACGGTGAACCGCGCCATGCTGGTGACGGCGTCGCAGCTGGCGTCCTACGACCAGTTCAAGGAGATGATTTTGGAGAGGGATCTGATGAAGGACGGGCTCGGGACACACGTCACAGCCAGCTTCGCAGCCGGGTTTGTGGCGTCGGTGGCGTCGAACCCGGTGGACGTGATTAAGACGCGGGTGATGAACATGAAAGTGGAGGCGGGGATGACGGCGCCGTACAGTGGGGCGCTGGACTGTGCCATGAAAACTATTAGGGCAGAGGGGCCAATGGCTCTTTACAAAGGCTTCATTCCCACAATATCGAGGCAAGGACCATTCACTATCGTGCTCTTTGTCACACTGGAACAAGTCCGCAAGTTGTTTAAGGATTTCTAAAACCAGCTGATGACGACGAAAAACAAGAATTATGTCAATCTAAAGAATTATTCTTTTTGAATTCTACTCTAACTATGAATGAATAGAGATATATATTTAATTACTCCTTTTATGATACTATTTGCTAAGATTGTAACAATTTTAAAAATAGGTAGCATTAAATTTATTGAAAGTTACTCTTTAAATTGAATTTTATTGGATACTTTTATTAAATAGCACTCCAATTTGAGTATTTCTAATTGAAAAGTAAAGAGTAAAATTATTGATACATATATGCAGTAATATGAAGAAGATAGAATTATAAAGTTGTTTTAAAAAGCATCGTACTGCCATAAAGTAGATTTAAGTCTAAAGTGCATATTGATTCGAATTCAAACTTATAATTTTAGGGTATTAATTGTTTTGCTTTTAAATTAGACTTCATTCGGACTTGGTTTTGAGATTTTGGTACAATAACAAGTAATATAAGCACAAAAAAAATTCCTGTCCAAAGAAAAAAGCACAAGTTTCTTTAATAAATCGCGTGACAGAAATATTCAGTTTTTAAATTGTGTGCGCAATATAACAAAGGTTCTTAATAAATTTAGAGACGTATCAACTTGATATTGTATGCCCTTCCTTGGAATTTGTGGAATCCATAATACCATGATAAACTGTATTTCACTCATATTACTTTTTGAAACCATAATCAGGAGTATAATGGACAAAGAGTGTGCTTGGTTAAACTCTTCAAAATATTTTATAAAATGTTTTAAAAGGTTATAAGTTATTAAAAAGTGTTTAGTAATTTTTTTTTGAAAAAATTTATAAGTTAAAAAAAAATATTTGATAGTTTATAAACTCTTAAAAAATAGTATCTCCACCACCCCAATTAAGATTTTATTTTAATAAATTCCTTTATTTTTGATAGTTTTAATAACAAAAATGACATTACTAATATTTTAAAAGCTATATAATCTTATTTTATCCAAATACTTTAATAACTTATTTTTAAAATAAAATTTAAAATCTTATAAACTCCAAAAACATCTTATAAGATGTATGAGCTTATAAGATTTTTTAAATAAATTTACTCAAACACCCTCTATAAAATAACTTTCAAGTATATATGTAAATGCCACTAAAGGCCAAAAACACCTCCAACTTTGGCTTTGTTTTTTTTTCTAAGTTCCAAATTCATCTAAAAAAATTAGAAGCAAAATCACCACTACAAAAATATGCCAAAAATATTTAAGTCCAGTTGAAAACCAAAATTCACTTTTTTTTCCTCTAATTTTTCCAAACAATGCCTTAATATGAGTTATTTTTTTTATCGTAAGCTATTTGCGAATTGTTCAGTTTACCGCTTGGAACAACATTTCATACGTTCAAAAATTTTAAAATTAATTAAAAAAATAAAATAATATTTTATGTTATCCTCTCCAATTTTATCAAACAAGAAATATGAATCTCGTCACTCAAATATAATTATCAATCATTTCTGATGGGTATGTTCATTTTATTTTATTTTAGTCCAGTACATTTAACTTCAGTCTAAATAATTTAGTAGACTTAAAAAGTTCAAATTGCATTAAAGATCCATGAGTGCCATATCTCAGTAAAATAGATATAAGTACTTTCTTCCTACTCATTTATAAAATATGTATTTTATTTTTTAATTTTAATTGTAATTATTTACTCTAAAATTCTTACTAATTGAAATACCGAATTACTTCTTATAAACAATCTCTTAATCCTCTTAACGATCTGCTCATGCTAATGACAAATAATCCAGTTATTGAATGTTATTGAAGTGGTGAATAGGAGGAATTAAACCTCAGCATCTAAAGGGCGCACATCACTTTCTATGTTAATAATTGCGTATTTGATATTGTTGATATTATTTATGTGGTAGTCACACATTTAAACAAATAATGGGATCCATACTCGAATTTTCCTATATATTATAATAATGTAATAAGATTCTCTTCATGTTAGACAACAAGAAATGTTAATTCCACGGCCCCACCTTTTACGCAGCAACTCGGTTCGGTCTTTCCTGGTGTCCAATTGGGAATGGCCAATATTATTGGACACGTGGTGCAAGGCCAGTCAAGAGAGCTCATCCTTGTATTTGTCCACACAATTTGGAATCCTATTCTTAAGTCAAAATTTAGGTAGTTTTGTCCCCACATATGCCTTCAACAGCCATTTCTTTCGTTATTATTATTATATTTAACCCTTTTGTTTTGCATTATAAAATTCAAAATTTGTCTTAAACCCTTTTTTTAGCTTGTCTCTTAATTGCCCTTTTGGCTAGGTCAAGTGATGGTTTTGACCAATTTTTTATAATTAAATCGCTGATCAAACTAATTTTGCGATCGATTAGCGATTCAATCAGTTTTACTGGTCTAATAAAAATTTATTATATTTTTTTATTATATTATGTAAAATATTAATATAATAGACTAATTGTTATGTAATACAAAATAAATGTAAAAAAAGATAAATAACTACCTAAAAAAATATCTAATAAAACATAAAATTCAAATAACCACATAAATATAAAAATATCAAATTTAAACAAAAATAGGTCAAACTAGTAAAAATAAAAATAAATAAAAAACAAAAATTGATCAAATCGATTTTGGCCGGTTTGGCCGGTCTTTGATCGATTTTGACCGGTCAAACCGGAAATTCGATTTTATATGTCTAATCGAATCGGACCGACTTCTAGTTTCCGATTGAACCGACCGATCCATTTTTCAAAACATTGGTTTTGACTTCCATTACCATCAAACGCAAAACTCCAAATTTTGTAGAAGTGCTTTCAAATTGAGGGTATTATTGTCAATTCGTATGAAAAAACTAATAATAATGGGTTGACTTGATGGAAGTTGGATAATTACATGCTTTCGAACCATATAAGATAGTAATTATATGATTTTGCATATAATTATAAAGCAATATGCAAATTTTCAATTCGAATTTGGCGTCATTCCCTACAATCCACCTTAAAATGATTGAAGTGTGTTAGATAAGTCGAGTTCAAGAGGATGCCTAACTAATCTTTAAAAAAAAAAATCATGTGTTACATTTAAGAGTTTATTTGATATTGAGAGAACAACACAAATTTAAATGATATTATAAATTTTAAAACCTATACATTACTTCATTCAAATAAATTAACAATTTTTTTCTATATAAAACATAATATATTACAAATTTTAAAATTAATTCATTTAAGAGCTTATAAGATATTTCATTTAAACTTAGTTTAACAGTATGGGAGTAGTTGAGTGATAGTATCACTTACACCTGAATAAAATTATATGATTTGTTGATAGTATATATCAATATATAATTCAAGTTAATTATTTTCTTTAATTGGTTAAGAGAGATCGAGTAAATCTAGATAAAAATAAAAACAAACAAATCTAGATAATAAAACCTATCAAAGAGAAAACAAATATCTAACACTCGGGTGTGTGCTTGCCTAGCTTGTGCGCTCTTTGGCCACAATAATATTTGTGAACTATATATACACTTTTAAGACCACAATCTTTTTTCGTGGTACATATTCTTCTTGAAAAAATAAAAATGCCAAATGTTTGGATACATAGTACAAAAAAAAAAACTTGTTCAATGTATATGTATACAATGCCTTCATATCTTGTCGATGTTGTGGGTGTATACATCTTGTCCTAAATATTTTATTTGACATAATGCACATTTAAATGAATTTATGTGCTTCTCAAAAAAAAATGTAATACCAAATATTTGGAAATATTATATTAAAATAAGGACCTCATTCGATGTATATGTATACAGTACCTTCAATGGCATAAAATATATATGTTGATCCAAATTAATGGATGGGTTGACATGCAAGTTGCACCAAGTAGACCTGACCACGGGCAGGGTCCAAATCGGACCCGGCCCGTGGCTGACCCTTGGTCAACGGGTCAAAATTCGTTGACCATGGGTCCGACCCGCGGACCCTTAACGAATTTTTCGGACCCGTAAACTACCGGGTCAGCACGACGGTTCAAGAAAAAAAAATTAATAGCAACGGCTATGTTGTGCAACGGTAAAAAATTTGACCATTGTCAAAGTCAAACGGTCAAAATTTGATATGTTGACTTTTTTATTTTTTTTTATTTTTTTATTTTTTTCTTCTATAAATACTCATCAATTCTTCATTTTTTCCACACTTCAACTCTCAAATATCTAATTTTCAACTCTCAATTCTCTAATCTTCACTCTTAATTATTCATTCTCAATTCTATATTATTTTAATTCTTTTATTAATTTTTTCATATTTCATTTATTTCATCTTTAATTATTTATTATTCAATTCTATATACTAATTTTTTATTATTTATCAAAAAATGGCCGATTCAAGCAATAGAGGTAAGGGAAAGATGCCCGCAACCGACGAGCAACCAAGGTTCAACATCGATTGTGAAGTTGAGTTAAGTGATGAAGAGTAAACTCACTTGTATACTACTCAAGAAACAATGAGTGATGCTCATACTCGATCTATTACATATCTCAAATCTTCTATTTTTACAAAATATTTTGATAAAATGACACTTCCAAATGGAGAGATGCGAACAAAATGTAAATATTGTTCGCAATCTTACAAATTTCAATCCGAATGCGGTTATGGATCCTTGAAAAGACATGTGGAGAAGAAGCATCCAGTAGAATTTGGCATTGATCGTACCCAAACTCAAATGCCATCATTCGCATCTTTCGGCGCCGGTGGAGATAACAATATTTCTTTATTTAAATATAATGATGTTAGATGTAGAGAAAATTTAGCTAGATTTATTTTTGTTGAACATCTTAGTTTTAGTTTTGCAAATAAATTCTTTTTTAATGAATTAATTCAAACAACATATAATCCTGCGGCTAAAGGTGTTCCACAAACCACACTAACACGCCATGTAAAAAAATTATATAATAAATCTAAAAAAGAGTTAAAAGAATTATTAAATAATATAAATAATAAAAAAAATTATGTAGTGATATTTGGAGTGATTATTGGCAAATACATTCATATATGGGTATTACATGTCATTGGATTGATGATTTTTGAACACTTCAAAAAAGATTACTTGCATTTAGAGTTTTTGATAGTCCACATACAACGGTAAATATTTCACAAATTATATTTTTAATATTAGAAGAATATAATTTAGTTAATAATTTTGTTTCAATAGCAGCTAATAATGCTAGTATTGGTGATCTTAAAGTTGTATGTGAACCATCAATTGGTGGTAAATTTTTTCATATTAGATGTATATGTCATATTTTAAATTTATGTGTACAAGATGGCTTAAAAGTTTTAGATAATCAACTTAAACCAATTAGACAAGCATTTTCTTATTTATGGACACATCCACATATTAATAAACAATGGTTTAGATTTTGTAAGGCTAACGGTGTGAAGCCTAAAAAAATTCCACGGGATGTTCCAACCCGTTGAAATTCAACATATAGATTATTAGAAGAATCTATCGACTATAAAGATTTATTATGTCAATTTTTTGTACAAATTATTTCTACTACTTTTCATTTATATCCACATCATTGGACAGTATGTGAAAAAATTTGTAATATTTTAAAAATATTTAATGATGCTACTTTACAATTATCTAGTGTTAATTCCCCAACTTCTCATTTAGTATTATTAAATTGTTGTAATATTGCATCAGTTTTACATGAAAATATTAACTCCCAAGATGAAAATTTAGTAAATTGTGTTTTATCAATGCAGTTGAAATAGGAAAAATATTTTTATGAAATTCCAGATATTAATTTAATTGCTGTTGTTTTTTATCCTAGACTTAAATTAGATAGTTTACAAGACTTGTTATTAATTTATTATAATGCTTTAACACGTAATGAAAATGATTATACTATAGATATTAATAATATTATATTTAAAATTAGAACACTTTTAAATGAATTTTATAATGAATACAGTTCCAAATATGGTTCACAATCAACTCAAGTTGATATACATAAAACTAGTAATAGTAGTAGTTTTAAACTTACGGCAGCACAACTTTTACTTAGGGGACGAACTAAACGTTCTCAATAATCCTCAAGTTCTAGCCAAGAACTTGAGAGTTATTTTAATATTTCATTTGAGTTTAATGAGACAGATGACGATGGAGAGTTCAATATTTTGCGATGGTGGTCGCAAAAAGAGCAAATGTATCCAATTTTATCCGTGATGGCGAAGGAGATACTTGCTTCATCTGCTTCAACCGTTGCAGTGGAACAAGTTTTCAGTGCGGGAGAGTAATATATTGAGTGAAAAACGCTCAACGTTGTCTCCCAATAATTTAGAAGCCCAAGCATGTCTTGATGATTGGATTAAGGCTTTAGTACGAAGACAAGGTCAGCCGGATTCGGAGGAAGATCAAGAGGAGAACACAAATGAAACAACGACGGGAACGAGTGGGAGTGATTGAGTCACGCCACTCCCTAAGGTAAGAATGGTTAAAAGGTAAGAGAACTACGTGGGCTTTGATTCCTCTATACCATAAGAGGATACGTATGCAACTTAAATTTAAGTTCAAACTCATTTTTATTTTTAAAATAGTTTTTAATTATATAATTTAATTTTTTGCTGATATTTTTTTAAATTTAAGTGCAATTTTTTTTATTGAAATTTAAGTTTAAACTTTAAAATTTCAAGTTGAACATCTTTTTTTTATATATTTATTATAATTAGAATATTTGATACTTTAAATTTTAGATAATAATTTTTTTTTCAAATTTAAGTTAAACATTCATTAAGTTCAAAAATTAATGATATTTTTTTTTAAATTTAAGTTCAAAATTTTTCATTCAAATATATGTTTAAAATTTCAAACCCTTGTTTTTGTTTTACAAAAGTTACAATTTTATAAAATTAATAGTTAGTTAAAAAGTTACAAATTTTTAAAATATAAGGTAAAAAAATAAAAAAAAATTCAAGGGTCGGAACCGGAACCGAAACCGACGGTTAACCCGAACCGAACCGACAGTTCCAGAACTCGGACCGTAACCGACCTTGACGATTAAGGTTAAGGGTCAGAATTTTCTTGAACCATGAAACCGACGGTTCCAAACCGTAACCGACGATTTTTGAACCGTGGTCAGGTCTAGCACCAAGTGTGGCGATTTGCTACATACGGAACAAATTGTTTTTGGGTTTCCAAGGTCCAATTTAGAAGTTGGTGTCAAGTTTTTTAGTCGTTTTAAGTTCTTCATAATTTAAACTATAAAAAATAAAAAGAAGAGTTATTTGACTGCCAAACGAAAAATTTATAGATATATTAAATTACCATCCCCAAGGAACGTTCCCTTTTGCTAAATAAAAAGGGAAGTCTTTAATCTTTAGATTAACTTCATAATATTTTTTAACAGTTTAGCATTTGAAAACCTTCAAATAGTGATATTATCAATACTTTGAAAAAATTAACACAAAGTTGTTTTTTATTCATTTGAGAAAGTAATCAAGTAAATTAGCCAATAATACAAAATGGTCATTCAAATCAATTCTTAATGTAAAATATACAGATTTAATTTTTTTTTTAGTTTTATTCCTAATTTCAATAATAAATCAATTTTGCCTTTTTTTAATTCAAATCTCAATGCCTAGTGGATGCTTGGGGGTGGGGGTGGTAGGGGGTTAGTTGTATAATTTATTAGAAAATAAATGCTTAGATAATAAGATTTTTGCATCTTTGGCGATTTCAGAAAGGCACAACATGATATTTCAGTTCAAGTTGTGAGAGTTGAATTAGTCTTACATTAATTCTAGTCATGCGATGTCCTACCAACCAAAAAATTGATCAATAATTGAATAGCATATTGATTTTATGCGTCTCTTAGGTATTGCTTGAAAAAAATTGTGCTTTTATAAAAGTGATAAATATTGGAGAAAAAGTAGCAAAAAGGTGAAAAATAGAGGATATTCGGATAAAATATTGAAAAGTGAGTAATTGAAAAATGAGTGTTTCGTAGTATAGTTTTAGCTTTTCTTTACTTTTTAATATCAAAAGTCCATAATACTCCTTAAATAAACAATCATCTTTTGACTCATGCCTCAATTTTCAAAAATTAATTAGAGGTATAAGGGTCTAAAATAACTTTGAAAAATCTCCATAAAGGGAAAAAGACAAAATTCGTCATGTATATTGGCCTATATAGAGATTTAGTCCGTTAAATTGGTAAAACTTGATTTTAGTGCATTAAGTTTTTAAATTTTGCACATTTGGTTCAAATTTCACCGAAAATTTTTAATTTGATGGGGAATTACTAACGTGGCACAAAAGACTATCGAACTTTACTGACATGGAATGTAATTTAGGAATTTTTGGATTTGAAGAAAACAGTATATCATGTAACAATTTTGTGGACAAATGGATGAAAATAAACAAATATGTGGAATTTCTAAATGGACCTAAAAAAATAATAATTTATTTAATATTTATTCTTTTTCCACTTATAAATTTCAAAAAAATTAATTTTTTACTTTTTTCTCGTCCATCTTCAAAAAATTTGGAAAATTTCAAAAAAATCAAAATATTTTACATACTATTTTAAAATAATCTCTTAATTTGCAAAAACATAAATAAATTAAAAATAAAGAAATAAAATATTAGCAAACTTTTATATTTAAAAGTTAGAAAGTACTTGAATTTCAATAATAAATAAAATAACAAATAGTTTATATAATATATTAAATAATTTTTAAATACTAAAAATATAAAATAAAGAAAAGATTTACATAAATAGTTATCATAATATACTTTTTTCATTTCTTTTCCTTTTTTAATTTAAAAAATAGTTTTAAATATTTTAATTTTTAGAAGAAGAAGGAGGATGAGGGATAGGTGACGAAGGTGGACGGGTGGCGGAGGTGGAAGAAGAGATAGGTTGGTAGTTTGGGGTGTGGAATTAGGTGGAAGAAGATATGGATGATGGTTTGTGGTATGGATTTAGGTGGAAGAAGAGTGGGTGGGTTGGTAGTTTGGACTGTGGATTTGGGTAGAAGAAGAAGAGGAGGTTTTGGTTATGAATTTAGGTGGAAGAAAGAGGTGGATTGATAATTTGGGGTGTGGATTTTGGTAGAAGAAGAAGAAGAAGAAGAAGCACTGGCGATGGGCGGTGGTGGTGGGTGTGGGAAGAAGATGAAAGAGAAATAAAATAAAAAAATATTTTTTTTTAAAATTTTACTAAATACAAAAAAATAAAGATAAAATAAATTATTATTTAATTTGTTTCTCCCATTTTTTATTTAGGTGGCACATTTATTTATTTTTCCACAAAATAATACACATAAACGTCATATCAGTTATTCCCCTCTTCCCCCAAATAGTAGAAATCCCCAAAATATAGTCCATATCAGTATATCCCTGTGATTTATTGTACCACATCAGTAATTCCAGGTCAAATTAAAAAAATTAGGTGAAATTCGGACAAAATGTGCAAAATTTAAAAATATAATGCACTAAAATCAAATTTTGCCAATTTAATGAATTAAATATTTATATAGGCCAACATAAATGACGAATTTTGCCTTTTTTCCTTTCCCTAAATGCTACTAAAAGCCAGAAGCACCTCCAAGCTTCTTTAAATTTCAGCTTTATTTAGGAAAATTAGAAGCAAAATCACTACTATAAAACATACCAAAAATGTTTAAGTTCAATTTTTTTCTAATTTTTCCAAACAATGGCTTAATATGAGTTTTTTATCATAAGTTATTTGTGAATTGTTCAATTTACTGACTTCGAATAAGATCTTCCTACTTCCTAACATTCTAAACTAATTACAAAATAAAAATTTATTTCCTGATCATTATGAATTTTATTCTCTCAAATTTTATCAAACAAGAAATATGAATTTTGTAATCTCGTCAGTCACATGTAGTGATTAAACCTTTCTCCGCTAAATATTTACATATTTTGAATGTTGATATTACTTGTGTTGTAGTCACACACTGAATAAATATTGGGACCTATACTTGAATTTCCCTATATATGGATGCTAATAACAAGTTATATATTACTCGGCACATATCCTTATACTTGAATTTCCCTATATAGAGTTATAGGTCTCTGAGTGCGTCACATTATGGTACTTAATTCGTTATTGTAGTGTCGAGCATATGAATTAATATTATTGTAGAGGTATATATTAACTTAGAAGGATATCGAAGTGGTAATTTCAACTTGGCATCAATAAATTATTATTTTTTAGAAGAATAATTAGAGGAATCAAATAGGAGATTGGACTCAAAATTCTTTAAGTAAATAAATCTTATATTTGTGCATATTTATCTTCTCTTATTATTTTGCTCAGACAAACTTTGTGTGTATGAATTTCTTACGTCTAGTGAGATGATCTCTACTCCTTTTCCCAACTCTTTGCAAATCAAATTGAAGTTACAATGAAGATGAGGGGCAAGCAGTTCATATTCACAAATTTTAAATTCTTCAAGGCATAAAATTTTGAAGAAACATGTAAATTGGGAGCGAGCGAAGTTGGTGTTCCATGTATTTACCCATATTCCATTCAAATTGAGGGCAATGATGAAAATAAAGTCATTTAAAAACAATTGTCAACTAATGAAGAAGTTGTAACATTATCACATTTGACCTTTCAAATACTAGTAAATAAGAGCATAAACTATCTAAGTTTCTCTAGTTTAAGCCTTATTAGTGGTCTTATTTTCAGGCATAAATTTTTGAACTAAAGCTTGCTCAAATACTACTTGATAAGAACTTAAATTATTAATAATGCACCTAAATTGTCAATACTGCTCCTTGAAATGAGTATAGAAAGTTCAAAAGTTAAATCAAGCGAAAACTCCTTGATTCAAGTATAAATTGTCTTACAATTCAAATTGAGATGTATTACACCTTGATATGAGTACAATTATCTATTAAATATAAATTCAAATTAAAAACTTTTTGATACAAGTATAAATTAAGTACAAATTTAGTTTCAAATTGAAGAATTACTTAATACGAGTATAGGTTATATAACATATTCAAGTTCAAATGACAACTCCTTATTATGAGTTTAAACTATCTACAAACTTCAAGAAAAGATAGATGATTAACTCTTGATATGATTTTATACTATCTACAAATATCAAATAAATTCAAGTTAAGAACTTCTAAATACAAGCATAAATGTCTACAAATTCAAATCAATTCAATTGAAAAATACTTTAACATTAGTTTAAAGTGGTATGTTTCACATAAATTCAAGTAACCACTAAGGCTTGTTTTGTTGAGTATGTTCCAAGTTCAATACTTGTTCATTTCTTCACATTCATCAAAGTAGATAAGTGTGAACAAGTTTTAAGGAAACATTTGTAGACATAAAAAATATATTGTAAATTATGTACTTAGATATTAATATAATTTCAATTCATCAATTATATATTTATATTTACATTTTGGAATCTCCTGAATTGTATTCTAAGTTAAATTAAATATATAATTGATGGGTGAATTAGTAATTCATATATATGATATTGATGTGTTTAATGCAATTCAGATCATATTTTGGGTGAACTAACAAAGTGAATGTCAAGACTTTGGTAATTCAAATAAGAAATTGTGATTGAGGAAGTGAATACCAATCAACATAAAAAGTCAATCAAATCATTTCACTTCATCAAATAATAATAGCAATAGCAAGAGTTCATATCCTTTAAGTATAAATTGGAATAATCTCTAAGAAGCTAAGTACAAAATTATGTATTCAAACAAGAGAGATATTGAAGGAGATTTCAGAATTATTTCAACTCAAGTTCATCAAATTCAAACAGTTTCAAGGCATTTCAAAGTGAATATCAAGGCAATCATTTTGAAACGCATCAATTAATTCGTGATTATGGTATTAAGCCCACCAATTAATGCTATTAAAGATGCAAATCGACTTAAGGGATTAATCAAATAATTCAAAATAGACGTTGTACTAAAAAATTCTTCAACTAAATATGATTGGTATAATTTATATAGACGGTATACTGGAATGTAGTGGGAATGGAATGAACATTCTCAAATCCATTTCCATTTATATGATTGACATAATTTGGAGGTAGGAATATCCATTCCCATAGGAATTTTTATTCCAAAAAATATAGATTATTCATTCCCTTCCTCCTCTTAGTTTTAACTATTCCCAATCAGTAAAGAATGGAGCTATATTTATTTTTGACAAAATAATCCTTCTAAATATAATAAAAATATTAGATAAAATCGAAACTCAACCCATCCAGATTTTTATGAACCTGAAATTTCTATATAAGAAAAAATAATGTTATTAATAAAAAATAATTATTTAGATTTTAATTATTAAAAAATTAAAATTTTTAGATATATTTATTGCTTTTACATTATAAGCATAAACTATGATAATGAATTTTTCTCATTCTCTTACGTGAATATAACCCATTTAATCATATAAATATTCGCATTAATTTTTCATTTCATGCTCTTAATTACAATGTTTTATATCAGACTAAGTATGAACTCAAAAGGGTCACAAAATTAAAAATAAAATGGAAACGGGGCTGGTTGAAATTCGAATTGGTCGGACTCGCTGGATTTATGGTGAATTTTTATTATTATTAATAAATTTGGTGTGAATTTTGAATTTTTTATTTTTAAAATCATCTTGTTCCGAACATGTCCCGTTTATTTTTTTTATTTTTTTAAAGATTTATATATATTAATGTGATATTTTTTAAAAAATATATTTTAAAAAATTTTAATTTGTTATTTTATTAAAAAAATAATTTTTAAGATTTTTAAAATAATAAAATGAGTTTAGCATGTATAATCCTAAGAATCTAGAGTTTGGGGTGGGTTACTATCCTAAAAAATTTTGACGGAGGAGTTTTGATTTGTTCAAATTCTCCCATTGTCATCCAAAAAAACCAAAAAAACAGCATGTCTAAAAATTAATAGTCACGGTCAACATTTTAGAATAACCGAAATATTTTGCAATGTAAGAATATTTATACC
This sequence comes from Paulownia fortunei, assembly GCA_019321725.1. NCBI lineage: Eukaryota > Viridiplantae > Streptophyta > Magnoliopsida > Lamiales > Paulowniaceae > Paulownia > Paulownia fortunei. The sequence continues at coordinate 21,424 of JAGSPU010000821.1, forward strand.
CGTTCTTGTTGTACTGAAATTTTGTTTTTCCATTGAAAGATTTTTTGGAGTCGTATTATTAGTCTTGAAATGTCCACCTCAACTATGACCAAATATTTGTTTTTAAATCTTATAATTTAAAGATTTAATTAGTCCTAATCTAAAATTTAAAGATTTAATTAGTTCAAATCTAAAATTCATACTCAATACTTAAAGAAAATAAAACAAGGACTGAATATATTAAACAAAAAAAAAATAGTCCACAAGTAAATTTGGTTGTAGAAGTTGGCTAAATTAGACTACTTACTGGAAAAAGTTCAGCAAATAGCAATTCGGATCCCGTGCCGCGTAAAAGTTGGCGTCTAAAGACATTTTCATTTTAAAACATTTTTTTTTTTCCGCCGTTTGGTCAGCAGATGTAAGAACGAACCTCGTTTCCTCCCATTTTCCTTCGTCTCCAACCTATATATATTTCCCTTTCTCCCACTCCTCCATCACTCATCAATTCCTCACTGTTTTCTCTTACAGCATATGTCTCAAAGGCCAAATATTCCACACTTTTCTTCTATAGCTTTCGCCCTCCACTCCCATCTCCTCGTCTCCACTGACATGAACTCTAACTCCAATTGCTCTTCATATTCTTGTTAATTTTTTTTTCAGATTTTCCATTCTTTTGGTAAAGGAATTGATTTTACTTCCAAGCTTTTTCTTTCTCCATTCTTTATACATACACAAAAGGGATTCAATTTTCCCATCTATTTCTTTCCATTTTTCCCAAAGATACAATTTTTTTTAATTTTTCCTTGTGACCAAACATGGGTTTGAAGGGATTTGCTGAAGGAGGCATTGCTTCCATTGTTGCCGGGTGCAGCACCCACCCGCTGGATTTAATTAAGGTCCGGATGCAGCTTCAGGGCGAAGCGGCTCTCGCCCCGAACCCGGCTGTTCAAGCTCTCCGCCCTGCTTTCGCTTTCCACACCACCGCTGCCCACCACATCCACCTCCCTCCTCCGCCTCCTCCCCGCGTGGGACCCGTCTCCGTTGGACTCCGGATCATCCAACAAGATGGCGCCGCGGCCCTCTTCTCTGGTGTCTCCGCCACCGTCCTCCGCCAGACACTCTATTCCACCACCAGAATGGGTCTCTACGACATCCTCAAGAAAAAATGGACCGAACCCAACACCAATAACATGCCCTTGATGAGGAAAATCTCTGCCGGACTAATTGCTGGAGCCGTTGGCGCCGCTGTGGGGAACCCTGCTGACGTGGCCATGGTACGGATGCAGGCCGACGGCCGCCTCCCCCTGGATCAGCGACGCAACTACAAGAGCGTGGTGGACGCCATTTCCCAAATGAGCAAGAACGAGGGGATCGCTAGCCTGTGGCGCGGCTCCTCCCTTACGGTGAACCGCGCCATGCTGGTGACTGCGTCGCAGCTGGCGTCCTACGATCAGTTCAAAGAGATGATTTTGGAGAGGGATCTGATGAAGGATGGACTCGGGACACACGTTACAGCAAGCTTCGCCGCCGGTTTCGTGGCGTCGGTGGCGTCGAACCCGGTGGACGTGATCAAGACGCGGGTGATGAACATGAAGGTGGAGGCGGGGATGGCGGCGCCGTACAATGGGGCCCTGGACTGTGCGATGAAGACTATTAGGGCAGAAGGTCCAATGGCTCTTTACAAAGGATTCATTCCCACAATATCGAGGCAGGGACCATTCACAATCGTGCTCTTTGTCACACTGGAACAAGTCCGCAAGTTGTTTAAGGATTTCTAAAACCAGCCGATGATGACGAAACAGGAAGAATCATGTCAATGTAAAGACTCACACATTTTGTGATTTATCTTTTATTCTTATAGAATTTATGCTAAAAATTAATGAAATAGTTTGAACAATCCATGATCTGATTAGTTAAGTTTGATTAAATTAAACTAATTCAAAATAATATTACTTTTAATCATATTGCGTCATTCATCTAATAATATGATTTGTTATGTTTGATCAAACTAATCTTCAAGAAAATAATTCATTTCTATTTATGTCTATACTTTTGAAAAATTGAAGAGACTAACTAAAGAAATAACCAAATGTTGTCTTAATCAACAACACATTATAAATAAGATTACGCAATTGTTTTCACAACTAATTACTTCAGGACTTTTTAACTATCCCTAAGCTATACATCGTTTCTTACTTGCAAATTTTCAAATTAGATAGATATTGATTTGAGGTTTTCAATTACACATACAAAATTAATAATATTACTTATTTCATTTCATTGCAATTATTAGTACATGAAATTGTTTGCTTGTATAAGTCATGAGATTTTGCAAAGATTGAGGCTCTAAAATCTATAATTAATTGAGTTCAAATTCCAATTATACAAGTGTATTTGTTTATCTTAATAGTATTTTTTTTTTCTTTTTGGTGTATGCTTTAGGGTCAAGATTGTATTTAATTAGCCAATTCTTAGTTAGGGTTTGTAGGATGCCCTCCAAATTCAATTCATCCCAATATTAGCATTTTAGATTCTATGTTTCAATTTGTATTTCATTATATATTTCACTTTATGAATTTATACAAAATGTACGTGATTTATAATTAAATATTTATTTAAAAAAATATGTTATATACTTAGCATATATTTATGATATGTGATATAGGTTATAACATTAAATAACTATTTTGTCCTTAGAAAGCCTATAAATGACCAAATATGACTCGATCTATGTTTTCTTACTCGGGTTTTAACCCGATCCGAAGATTAGGTCGAACATGACTCAAAATGGACACTGTAGATTTCCCTGCTAGTTGTCACAATGAGAAGACCTACGTGTGTATGAAAAAATTATAAATAGTCTCCAATATTAATCCTTCACTTATCAAATCTTAACGGCCTATATAGACATTGATCTGATTTAGTTTCGGATGGTCTTAGCAGGACAAAATCCATATATGCTTATTTTGTAGGTCTTTTCAAACTCGAACCATTTTATCTTGAGGACTATTGGAACTCAAATTCGAATCTGAACCTGTGAGGTAATTACTAAAACTCAAATTAATATGAAATAGAAAATGAACAATTCTTCAAAAGGGAGAGGCGAGGAATCATCCCCTTCCATTAAGTTCATGTGACAAATCGAACATTATGCGAACTACCAAATCTAGATCAAAAGCAGTTGCTTTTTTTGGAAGACAAGATACTCATGTGTGATCGCAGGTTCCACGTTAGCACCAGTTCTAGCATATCTGAACTCCAATATTAGTCCACTTGTGTTATTCCATTTATTGAGGTTAAATTAGACCAAACAAAAACATGGTTAATAATAATATCAGAATTGAATTAATTAAAGGGGACCACTTAATTCCAATGCCCAACCGGACAGGTTTGATGATCTATATAGGACAGGGCCGACAGGCAACATGTTTAAGCAAAAGAAAGGTTCAATCAAGTTGCTAATAAACATTTTTTCAATTAACATGATGATGTGATATAGTTAATTCTCAATAACTATTTTTATAGATAATATATTAAAATTTTAATTTTTTTAGTTTTTTAACTATTTTTTATTTTTTTTTATAACTCAAATTCTCGAAAGCTTTCGACTTCGAACTAATTCTGGAAGATAACAATCTTCCTCTAGTTCAGCCTCCAGATAAATTCGATAAGCGAGTTTTTGTACATTCAAATCGGATTTTTGTATAAGTCAACCCTCCTTTCGAACCCATCATAAAGTACGGACGAGACTCTCGTAGGGATTAACAAACATGCAACGCTCTTGTTTTTAGATGAATTCGAACCCACAATCGTCGCATTTTTTTTTTCTCTTATGCTTTATCACCGCCATGGCCGCGGGCAATTGTCATTTTTACTATAAGTGCAACAATGGGATGAGCAAGTATTAAGAATACTTAATAAAAGTGAAAGCATAAAAATCTAATAGTATTAGGTTCATGGATATTAATTAATTTTAAGTTGACGAGCGTGTATTTGACGTGGACAAAACCGTATTTGGGACATTTGCAAATTGCATGTGGACTCATTTTGGTTTTTTTCTCAGCACCTCCACGTTTAGTCTACTCAATTATTTGAAATAATGTTGGGTCCAAAAAGGGTCAAAAGCACAATTTCTTGCTTTTGAGAATTTTTTATTATTTCACTATTTGGTCCCTAAATAATTCATAATTACATATTATATGGAAAGTCAAAAGTGGGGTGGCTTCCCTGAGGCAGATGAGAATATATATATATATATGTGTGTGTGTGTGTGTGTGTGTGCGGAACACGTGGTTGACACAAGAATAGTAGGAACAGCAATAAAGCGGGTGCAACGGGTATGGATAATTTTTTAAAAACAAAGCATGCACATCAATTACAAAAATTTAATTATTAAAAAATATTCCCCTCATTTAAAAAGAATTTACATTAATCCAATCCCACCAAAGCTGGATTCTAGGCAAGTAGTTCTTGGTTAATGGAAAGGAATTTTGATGCGGGTCTTGAATTTCTCAAGAGCAAGCTATACTTGTAATTGTTAGTTGTAATTAATTTATTAAATAAATATTATTATTTTATGTAATAAACTAGATATAAAATTCAATTATGTTATTTTATAATCGATCAAGTTTAAATTAATTGATTTACATTTATTAAGTACAAATAAAATTTTAAAATTTTATATTTTAATTTCAATATTTTTCTAAATATATAAAAAAAAGAAGTAGAAATGAAATATAAATATTGATTTAGTTGAAGGGAGCAAAATTTATTCTTTGATAGTTTGAGAAACAAAAAACATACAAACTGAAATTCACCAACAAATTACAAGATAAGTTACTTAGAACTCAATTTATGTTTATATTTCCACTCAAGAGCCATGGTGTGACATAATTCTAGAATTCATTAAGTAGTCAAAAACCTATTTGTTAAACTCATCTTGTTCACCCAATCAACCTGTACTCATATTGAGAATCAAATCCTTCACAACTAGTTGTGTAATTATATTTACAAAAAATATTTAACTTGAAAAATTATTAATTCAAAGGCATTTGATATAGTTATCATACAAAAAATAATATTTAAATTATCCAGTGCTCCATGAAACTATTGACTTCCTATAAAATTTACATTCATAGAAACAAGAAGCCATATTAGCCTTTCTGCATCACTGTAATTACCCTGCCTCTCAAAACTTGAACACATATACTCTTTTTCCTCTTATAGTTGAAATGCTTGTCTCTTCAATTCTTGTTTCTGGGCTGTAATAGCTACTAAAGATGCCTATCGGAAAGAGCTCGTCACATCGTCTCAGTTGTTTCACCAAACTTCAAGGTTTCCATGAGCCGAAAGGTCGTTTCCTAGCAGTTCAGCATCAAGCTGTCCGATTTCTAATAGTAGTAGTTGTTTCCCTTGTGGTTCATAACATCTTTGCACAGCATTGATCGCACTTCCAGGATACATCGTGGGGGTTCCAGGTCTTTCTCCTGTAGTATATTACCAAGCAACTGTTGCATTTGTGAAGCAAATGTGTCATCCAAAACCTACAAATTTATT
>JAGSPU010001330.1:0-26996 GCA_019321725.1 Paulownia fortunei
ATTTTTATTTAGAATTATATTAAAAATGAGTAGCATTTTGATTATTTATTTATAATTATATTATATAATTTTATTTTGCATAAATTATGATTTAGGGTTTCGTGATTTAATATTTAGTTATATTCAATATGAATTTGATGATTTTAATTATAATTATATTCAATCTTTAGGATTTTATTTATTTATTTAAATAGTGTATGTAAATAACAGTATTTACTATTCATTTACATTCTATATAAGTAGTTGAAATAAAATCATGATTTAGGAATTAAACTTATCTTAGTGTATATTTATGATTTTATTTTATTTAATATAAGTAATTTTGATGTTGAACGGTGTACGTAAATTTGTCGTAGTATATTTAGCATTTTGTTTAATACCAAAATTTGTCATTTTATTTATAATTATATTATATTTAATATAAGTTTTTTATTTATTTGAATCGTATACGTGAAGAAGCGTTTACTATTACTTTTACCATGTTATAATTTACAAAATAGATTTATATTTTGCATATTTTATTTTGTAATTTATTTTTTTAAATTTTCATTTACAAAGTGTATTTGTTATTGATATTGTGATTTCATTTTTTTTTTAAGAAAATAGTATTTTTGTTACATTACATATAATTATAATTTCGTAATTTTGAATGGTGCATGTAAATTCGATTAATTATTTATAATGAGAAAAATAATATTACCTATTTATTGACAATGTATATTCTATATAAGTAGTTGTATAAATTCATAATTTAGGTAATAAACTTATGTAGATTCTAGGATTTTAGGATTTTTTTTTTAATTTAACATTAGTAAGTTATTGATTTGAACGGTGTTGTAGTTTATATTTAGGATTTTGTTCGATAAGAAAATTTGTAATTTTATTTTAATTATAGTTACATTTAATATAAGTATATTTATTTGTAATTATAATTATTTTTAATATAAGTATTTTATTTGTTTGAATGGTATATGAAAACAAGTATTTACTATTTATTTACCATGTTATAGTTTAAAAATAAATTTATATTTTGTATATTTTATTTTGTGATTTAATTTTTTAAAAATTTTATGTTTCCAAGTGTATTCATTTGATCTTGTGATTTTATTATTTTATTTTGAAAAATAGTATTCTAGTTACATTACAATATAATTATAGTTTCGTAATTTTGAATGGTGTATGTAAATTAGATTAGTTATTTATAATATTTAGTATGAGTAATTTATTAATTTGAACGGCGTATTGAAACAAATATTTATATTTATTTACAAATGTATTCAATATGACCAACAAATAAAAATGTGATTTTAGAATTTTAATATTTTATTTAGAATTATATTAAAAATGAGTAGCTTTTTGATTATTTATTTATTTATAATTATATATATAATTTTTTTTGCATAAATTATGATTTAGGGTTTCGTGATTTAATATTTAGTTATATTCAATATGAAATTTGATGATTTTAATTATAATTATATTCAATCTTTAGGATTTTATTTATTTATTTAAATAGTGTATGTAAATAACAGTATTTACTATTCATTTACATTCTATATAAGTAGTTGAAATAAAATCATGATTTAGGAATTAAACTTATCTTAGTGTATATTTATGATTTTATTTTATTTAATATAAGTAATTTATTGATTTGAATGGTGTACGTAAATTTATCGAAGTATATTTAACATTTTGTTTAATATCAAAATTTGTCATTTTATTTATAATTATATTATATTTAATATAAGTTTTTTATTTATTTGAATGGTATACGTGAAGAAGCGTTACTATTTATTACCATGTTATAATTTACAAAATAGATTTATATTTTGCATATTTTATTTTGTAATTTATTTTTTTAAATTTTCATTTACAAAGTGTATTTATTATTGATATTGTGATTTTATTATTTTTTTTAAGAAAATAGTATTTTTGTTACATTACATATAATTATAATTTCGTAATTTTGAATGGTGCATGTAAATTCGATTAATTATTTATAATGAGAAAAATAATATTGACTATTTATTGACAATGTATATTCTATATAAGTAGTTGGTATAAATTCATAATTTAGGTAATAAACTTATGTAGATTCTAGGATTTTAGGATTTTTTTTAATTTAACATTAGTAAGTTATTGATTTGAAAGGGTTGTAGTTTATATTTAGGATTTTGTTCGATAAGAAAATTTGTAATTTTATTTTAATTATAATTACATTTAATATAAGTATTTTATTTTGTAATTATAATTATTTTTAATATAAGTATTTTATTTGTTTGAATGGTATATGAAAACAAGTATTTACTATTTATTTACCATGTTATAGTTTAAAAAATAAATTTATATTTTGTATATTTATTTGTGATTTAATTTTTTAATAATTTTATGTTTCAAAGTGTATTCTTTTGATCTTGTGATTTTATTATTTTATTTTGAAAAATAGTATTCTAGTTACATTACAATATAATTATAGTTTCGTAATTTTGAATGGTGTATGTAAATTAGATTAGTTATTTATAATATTTAGTATGAGTAATTTATTAATTTGAACGGCGTATGGAAACAAATATTTATTATTTATTTACAAATGTATTCAATATGACTAACAAATAAAAATGTGATTTTAGAATTTTATTATTTTATTTAGAATTATATTAAAAATGAGTAGCTTTTTGATTATTTATTTATAATTATATTATATAATTTTATTTTGCATAAATTATGATTTAGGGTTTCGTGATTTAATATTTAGTTATATTCAATATGAAATTTGATGATTTTAATTATAATTATATTCAATCTTTAGGATTTTATTTATTTATTTAAATAGTGTATGTAAATAACAGTATTTACTATTCATTTACATTCTATATAAGTAGTTGAAATAAAATCATGATTTAGGAATTAAACTTATCTTAGTGTATATTTTATGATTTTATTTTATTTAATATAAGTAATTTATTGATTTGAACGGTGTACGTAAATTTGTCGTAGTATATTTAGCATTTTGTTTAATACCAAAATTTGTCATTTTATTTATAATTATATTATATTTAATATAAGTTTTTTATTTATTTGAATGGTATACGTGAAGAAGCGTTTACTATTTATTTACCATGTTATAATTTACAAAATAGATTTATATTTTGCATATTTTATTTTGTAATTTATTTTTTTTAAATTTTCATTTACAAAGTGTATTTATTATTGATATTGTGATTTCATTATTTTTTTTAAGGAAATAGTATTTTTGTTACATTACATATAATTATAATTTCGTAATTTTGAATGGTGCATGTAAATTCGATTAATTATTTATAATGAGAAAAATAATATTGACTATTTATTGACAATGTATATTCTATATAAGTAGTTGATATAAATTCATAATTTAGGTAATAAACTTATGTAGATTCTAGGATTTTAGGATTTTTTTTAATTTAACATTAGTAAGTTATTGATTTGAAAGGGGTTGTAGTTTATATTTAGGATTTTGTTCGATAAGAAAATTTATAATTTTATTTTAATTATAATTACATTTAATATAAGTATTTTATTTTGTAATTATAATTATTTTTAATATAAGTATTTTATTTGTTTGAATGGTATATGAAAACAAGTATTTACTATTTATTTACCATGTTATAGTTTAAAAAATAAATTTATATTTTGTATATTTTATTTTGTGATTTAATTTTTTAAAATTTTATGTTTCAAAGTGTATTCATTTGATCTTGTGATTTTATTATTTTATTTTGAAAAATAGTATTCTAGTTACATTACAATATAATTATAGTTTCGTAATTCTGAATGGTGTATGTAAATTAGATTAGTTATTTATAATATTTAGTATGAGTAATTTATTGATTTGAACGGCATATGGAAACAAATATTTATTATTTATTTACAAATGTATTCAATATGACTAACAAATAAAAATGTTATTTTAGAATTTTAATATTTTATTTAGAATTATATTAAAAATGAGTAGCTTTTTGATTATTTATTTATAATTATATTATATAATTTTATTTTGCATAAATTATGATTTGGGGTTTCGTGATTTAATAATTAGTTATATTCAATATGAAATTTGATGATTTTAATTATAATTATATTCAATCTTTAGGATTTTATTTTATTTATTTAAATAGATATGTAAATAACAGTATTTACTATTCATTTACATTCTATATAAGTAGTTGAAATAAAATCATGATTTAGGAATTAAACTTATCTTACTGTATATTTTATGATTTTATTTTATTTAATATAAGTAATTTATTGATTTGAATGGTGTACGTAAATTTGTCGTAGTATATTTAGCATTTTGTTTAATATCAAAAATTTTCATTTTATTTATAATTATATTATATTTAATATAAGTTTTTTATTTATTTGAATGGTATACGTGAAGAAGCGTTTACTATTTATTTACCATGTTATAATTTACAAAATAGATTTATATTTTGCATATTTTATTTTGTAATTTATTTTTTTTAAATTTTCATTTACAAAGTGTATTTATTATTGATATTGTGATTTCATTATTTTTTTAAAAAAATAGTATTTTTGTTACATTACATATAATTATAATTTCGTAATTTTGAATGGCGCATTTAAATTCGATTAATTATTTATAATGAGAAAAATAATATTGACTATTTATTGACAATGTATATTCTATATAAGTAGTTGATATAAATTCATAATTTAGGTAATAAACTTATGTATATTCTAGGATTTTAGGATTTTTTTTAATTTAACATTAGTAAGTTATTGATTTGAACGGTGTTGTAGTTTATATTTAGGATTTTGTTCATAAGAAAATTTGTAATTTTATTTTAATTATAATTACATTTAATATAAGTATTTTATTTTGTAATTATAATTATTTTTAATATAAGTATTTTATGTGTTTGAATGGTATATGAAAACAAGTATTTACTATTTATTTATCATGTTATTTATAGTTTAAAAAATAAATTTATATTTTGTGATTTAATTTTTTTAAAATTTCATGTTTCAAAGTGTATTCATTTGATTTTGTGACTTTATTAGTTTATTTTAAAAATAATATTTTAGCTACATTACAAAATAATTATAGTTTCGTAATTTCGAATGGTGTATGTTAATTAGATTAGTTATTTATAATATTTAGTATGAATAATTTATTGATTTGAACGGTGTATGGAAACAAATATTTATTATTTATTTACAAATATATTCAATATGACTAACAAATAAAAATGTGATTTTAGAATTTTAATATTTTATTTAGAATTATATTAAAAATGAGTAGCTTTTTGATTATTTATTTATAACTATATTATATAATTTTATTTTGCATAAATTATGATTTAGGGTTTCGTGATTTAATATTTAGTTATATTCAATATGAAATTTGATGATTTTAATTCTAATTATATTCAATCTTTAAGATATTATTTATTTATTTAAATAGTGTTTGTAAACAACAGTATTTACTATTCATTTACATTCTATATAAGTAGTTAAAATAAAATCATGATTTAGAAATTAAAATTATCTTAGTGTATATGTTAGGATTTTATTTTATTTAATATAAATAATTTATTGATTTGAATGGTGTACGTAAATTTGTCGTAGTATATTTAGCATTTTGTTTAATATCAAAATTTGTCATTTTATTTATAATTATATTATATTTAATATAAGTTTTTTATTTATTAAAATGGTATACGTGAAGAAGCATTTACTATTTATTTACATTGTTATAATTTAAAAAATAAATTTATATTTTGCATATTTTATTTTGTAATTTAATTTTTTGAAAATTTCATTTACAAAGTGTATTTATTATTCATATTGTGATTTCTTTATTTTATTTAAAAAAATAGTATTTTTGTTACTTTACATATAATTATAATTTCGTAATTTTGAATGGTGTATGTAAATTCGAACATTTTTTCTCCAAAAATTCAACTATTCAAAATACACATTCAAACCAATATCTTATTTCTTTGAAAAAAAAATTCTTATTTTTTCTCCAATATTCCTTTTGTTAGAATGTACATCATAATCAATCGCAGCTAGAAATGTCATTGAACAATCAAAACTGATTGCCATTAATTTTGACCTTAACTATCTAACCCTGATTTAGTTAATTAGTGGATTAAGTATTTAGCTATTCATTCTTTATTGATTTATAATGCAAGTTACACTTAATATCTTCCTAATCCTAATTTGTTGCATGTCCTTTCCTTAATGGCACCGTTCCTTGTGAAGTTGTTATTCCACTTAGAGAACTGTCGGTTGAATATCTAATTTCTTCTTTTCTACACCAAACGACGTTGTCCTTGTAAAGTAGCTACTTCACTTAAAGAAGTATTGGTTTGTTACTATGTTTCTTCTTCACATGTAACATAAAGATCCTCGAGTTTTCATCGTCTTTTTCTTTTTCAACTGAAATCTTTTTCCCATTATTTCATGGCGTATTTGGTTTTATTTCCATGGAGAATAGTCATCTTTAGCATTTTCGATACAGTACTTTAATATTTTTTGTGTGAAACTGAAAATGAATTTACCCTTGAGTAGCATCACATCATAACTTTTAAGTGGAATGGTGATTTTAAAAAACAAAAATTTCATTTTAGAATAGAAAGGGATAATTGCATTCTTATTTGAACTCACTCTTTAAATCAATCTTAGAAAATACACAAGCACCATGCAACTTATCTAACATATCATTCAAGTGAGGAATAAGGTGGTGATACTTTACTATTATATTGTTGATTGCTCGGTAATCAATACATATCCTCCGTATCCCATCCTTCTTAGGAACCAAAAGTACTGGAACGGTGCACGGATTCATGCTTTCTCTCACGTACCCTTTCTCCATCAATTCACTAACCTGCATTTGTATCTCCTTGGTCTCCTCAGGATTGCTTCGATAGGCTGGTTGGTTTGGAATAGTAGCACAAGGTACAAAATCAATTTGATGTTCAATCCCTCGAATAGGTGGTAAACTAGGTGGAATCTCCTCGAGAAAGACATCCTCAAATTCCTGCAAAATAGAAACAACAGAACTAGGCAAAGATGTGTCGAATTGGTTAGTGTTTAAAAATGTTTCTTTGTACATAAGTACAATCATTGACTGATTTGATAGCATTGCTCTTTTCACGTCACTCACCTTGGCATAGAAACTTGCTTTTCTCTCTATTTTTCTCTCAATGGTCAAATCTACTTTTTTTGTTTTCTCTCTTATTTTTCTCAGCCTTAATCTCTTTTTCTCTCTGATTTTCACTCATTTTTCTTATTTTTACTCTCTTTTTTTTTATCACTCTCATTTTGTAATCTCACTTGATCCTCATGAACCTATTTTGGTGTCAAAGGAACTAGGGTGATTGTCCTTCGATTAAGCACAAATGAATATTTATTGGTGAAGCCATCATGCTTAACGCGTCGATCAAAAGAACCAAGTGTCCAGCTTACATTGGAACCACATCGCCCAAAATTTCATCGTCATACTTTCTAATGCAGAAAGAAACTAACACCTGCTTATTCACCCTTACTTCACCACTATCATTAAGGCCATTGCAACTTGTAAGGTCGGGGTGTTTAGTTGTTGGCATACCTAATTTCTCCACCATAGTAGTGATAGCAACATTAGTACAACTACATCCATCAATAATCACACTACATACCTTGTTTTGCACGTGGCATCTAGTATAAAAGATGTTTTCTCGTTGTACCTAGTCCTCTTCTTTGATCTGCACACTTAGAGCTCTCCTCGCAACCAACAATTCTCCTTGGGTAGCATATTTCTCATCATCGGCTTCCTCCAATTGTGGCATGGAATTGGTGTTATCTTCATTATCAATTTCAAATTCACCATCATCTCGTAACACCATAACTCTTTTGTTCAAACATTTGCTTGCTATGTGGGGACTTTGGCATTTAAAACACTTAATATCATGATTCCAATTTGCATAAGAGTTGGATTTACCTTGATTTCCATGGCTGGTCATTTCTGATTTTTGCTCAGTTTTAGACTTGGCCATGGTTGGTTTCTCTTCTTTTTTTATAAAATTTGGTCTCCATGATGAACTCGAGCTAGGGTTTTGCCGTATATTGCTACCCCTCCTCTTGAGTTAGTTCTTAATTTTGATAGCCATGTGTACCATATCTTCCAACTCCACATAATGTTGTAATTCCACCAAATTAGCAATCTCTGAGTTCAAACCAACCAAGAATCTAGCCATAGTAGCCTCTCGATCCTCCTCCACATTCGCTCGGATCATGGTAATTTCCATCTTCTTAAAATAGTCCTCCACACTCCGGTTACCTTTGTAAGACTTTGCAACTTTTGGTACAACTCCTGGTAGTAATAGCTTGGAACAAACCGTCTCCTCATTACGGATTTCATATCCTCCCACGTAGATATTGAACACTCTCTATTTATCCTCCTATTTAATATTAGTTTATCCCACCAAATAATTGCATAATCGAAAAATTCAATGACTGCAAGTTTTACCTTTTTAAGCTCAGAATAGTTGTGACAATCAAACACTAATTCTACCTTCTTTTCCCACTCAAGGTAAGTTTCGGGATCGTTCTTGCCTTGAAACAATGGAATATTCATCTTAAGACTACTCAAGTTATTGTCTTCCCAATTCCTAGTTTCTCTAAACCACCTACCATAACTCCTATTGCCAACACTAGAATTTGGATCATTTTTCTCATTAAAATTGCCCCCATAATATTCTTTTTCTTCATCTCTCACCTCTCTAAGTTGGACTCCCTCCCTCTTGCACACATTATGGTTGTTTTGTGGCTGCTCTCTTTGTCCACTCTTTACCTGATCTATCCGTTCATGAATTTGCTCCATCTCAGTTCTTTATAATCTCTTCATCTCACCCATTAAGGCTTCCATGAGAAATTTTGGGTAAACCTCTACTGATGCACTCTCGGATGTGTGTTTGTCCTTTTCGTTTGACATGTTTCCTATAAAACAATGTTAGAAAAGAAAAGGACCTCGCACACTCCCTTACGTGTTTCACTCAAGGAATGATTTTCACTCAATTTCACTCATGTTTTTTTTTAAAATCAGATTAGCTTTTTAACCCTTTTTTGTACTCACCACTCTTGACTTTTCCTCATTGTAATAATCATCTATAGGTTCGTATCAAACTAACCAAACAGATATCACAATTCTAACAATAATTCACCAAAGAACTCACAAAAAAAAATAGATTTAAAGGCTAAGGAAAGAGATTATGTCACAGAATTAAAGGGTTTTTTTAGATTCTAGGTATTGAAATTTTCAAGAAAAGTAAGAATATGTAAACTTGAGATTAGAATCGAGGCTCTGATTACCAATTGATACGAATCACACCAAGAATTGTGAGAAAACTCGTGACTCAAAAAAGGCCTCCAAGATCGTCTTGAATGAATTTGTATAGAACTACGACCCGCTGCTTATATTGAAGCAAAAACCTTGGTATAATAAAGATGCCACAATCAATTATGAGGGGATTGATTGATAAGTTAAAGGTGAACGCCACATAAATCTCTGATAAGTTCAGAAGCTCTAAAAGAACAAAGAGAATTTTCTCTCACAGAATTATGACTGAAATCTTAGTTGTTTATTTCAATAAGTAAATGGCCTATAAATACAAGAAGGGTGAGAACAAAAATTAGGCCCCAAGAAAGCCTTGAATTCATCCCTTACTAGAAAAAAGAAATTACCAAATATATCCTAACTAACCTAAGTCAACCCTATCTAGAAAAGGTAACCAATAAATATCCTAAATTCAAATTTATCAAATAAGAAAAATATCTAAATGTTATGCAAGATATACAACTCAATTAATAGACCTTAAATCTCTCCTAAATAGCTGTCCTCTATGAGAAACCCTTCCAAAAATTATTCCAATACTTGAATCATGGACATCCAACTTTGTGGGACATATGGGATATCACCTTTGGGCCTGCACGAATTCACCTCAGTCCAAATGCTTTGAATTAGCCCATTAAGAGTTGGAACTTGAATAGGATCTGCATTTCATTTGTTGGTCGTGCTCTCATCATGCATTGTAGGTGAGCATGGTGAGACTTAAGACCTCTGTTTTATTGGGCTGGCAGTGGAGCTCCTAGAGGCTTTCAAAAATCAATGTATATGGATTATCACCTATTGGGCTATTTTATGGGTTGTGCTTTTGATTTTACAATCTATTGTATCATATTAATGAATTCATCCTATGTACCACTTTCAAAACTCCAATGTAAATGAGTCTGAGCTTGTGATGTTTTTTATAGTCCTTGTTATTGTTCAAATAACTATCTGTATATATGCAGTGTTACAGGATGTGAAAGAACTTTACTTTTATCAGTGTTTTGTCAAACTAACTAGCTGAAGAAAAAAAAAGTTATATACACGCATACATGCACAAACTATATTACACAGGTTGTTTCTATACATGTATACATATTTTTGGCAAGTCGTGTCACAATGCTTTGATGGCTAATCAGATGAGAAAGATATTAAGAAGTCCCATCAACAAAATAAGTAAGTATTCACTCCAAGAAATTTGAACCATTGGAAAAAATGAGAGCAAAAATCAAACCTAGAGAATGAAAAACATCTTAGAGTTGCACAGACTTCTACTGCAGTTGAAAGGCCTAAATGTGCTAAATGTGGGAAGAATCATTTTTGAGAATGCTTTAGTGGTACTAATCATTTCTTTAAGTGTAAGAAGCCTGAACATATAGCAAAGCATTGCCTAATAATGCAGGGAAGAGTTCAAGGGAGAGTATATATAATGACACAAGAACACATTGATGCAGATGCTTTTGTAGTCAGAGGTACTAATTTAATTTTGGTATACTTGTCGATAGATTCAGGATCTACTGATTCATTTGCATCAAATTCATTTGTGAGAAAATTGGACATTACACTAGATTTATTAAAAGTAGGGTATAGTGTGACAGTTCCATCTGGGGAAGAAATGGATTCCAACCAAATGTTGAGGGCTTGCTCTATTCAGATCAGTGATAGGACATTCTATGTGGATCTCGTTATTTTACTGATGCTAGATTTTTAGGTTATTCTAGGTATGGATTGGATCACAAAATATCATACAATAATTGATTGTGATTTTTCAACCACCTGGGAAAGAATAATGTGTGTCTAGTGATGCCTCATTCTCATGGTCCTTACCAATTATAACTGCTTTGAAATCTCAAAAGATGTTGAATAAATGTTGTGTTAGATATTTAGCAAGTGTTCTGGACACTTTGGTCGAAGCACAATTGAAGCCAAAAAATGTAGATGTGGTTCAAGAATTTCTTGAGGTATTTCCAGACGATTTATTAAGATTGCCATCGGATCGAAAGATTAAATTTGTGATTGATGTTATGCTAAGGACTACCCCTATTTCTAAAGCTCCATACCGAATGACACCAACAGAGTTGAAAGAGTTAAAAGTTCAATTACAAGAATTGCTTGATAAGAGTTTTATTTGCCCTAGTTATTCTCCTCGGGAGCATTTATGTTGTTCTTAAAAAAGAAGGATGGTACATTGCGGTACGCATTAGTTATAGAGAGTTAAATAAAGTAACAGTCAAGAATAAAGTATCCACTTCCAAGAAATGAATTGTTTGATCAATAGCATGGCGCATCAGTATTTTTGATTTGCACTCTGGGTATCATCAATTGAAATCAAGCATTTCAAATAAGGTATAGACATTATGAATTTCTAATGATGCATTTCGCCTTAACCAATGGCCCCGCAGCTTTTATTATTGAATTAGGTGTTCAAGCAATTTCTCGATAAGTTTGTAATTGTATTTATTGATGACATCCTAATTTATTCACGGGATAAAGAAGAGCATAAGAAACATTTGAAAATTGTGTTGCCAGTTCTTAGGGAAACAGTTGTATGCTAAATTCAAGAAGTGTGAATTTTGGCTTAAGCAAGTGGTATTCCTAGGTTTTATAGTATCTAAGAATGGTATTTCCATTGATCCAGGCAAGGAAAAAACTGTTATTAAGTGGCCAACACCAACAAATATATCAGAAGTAAGAAGTTTCTTGGGATTAACAGGGTACTATTGATGATTTGTTTAGGGGTTTTCAAAGATAGCAACTCCATTGACAATATTGATAAGAAAGAATGTGAAGTTCTTATGGACCAATGCTTGTAAAAAAAGTTTTTAGAAATTGAAACATAAATTGACTACAACGTCTGTTCTTACCATTCCAATAGGAACTAGTGGATTTGTGGTGTATAACGATGATTCAAAAAATGGGTTGGGTGTTGTTTTGATGCAAAATGGGAAGGTTATTACCTATACTTCAAGACAATTGAAGGAGTATGAAAATAAATTACCCAGCCCATGATTTGGAACTTACTGTTGTGGTTTTTGCTTTGACAACATGGAGACATTATTTATATGGTGAGAAGTGTTAGATTTATACAAATCACAAAATTTTGAAGTATTTCTTTACCCAAAAGGAACTGAATATAAGACAATGGAGATGATTAGAACTTGTGAAGGGTTACAATTGCGTGATCAACTATCATTCTAGTGAAGAGAATGTGGTTGCAGATGCATTGAGTAGAAAATCCATGCCTTCTCTTTTTGTCATAAAAATTAATATTATTGGATTTGCAGATATTAGAGCTTGAAATTGTACCTAAAGAGAAAAAGTTTTTATTGTCGGTCTTAGTGTTGAAACTTGTACTTCAAAATAGAATTAAAGAAGGTTTTGTGGATATGCATTTGTGTAGATTGAAAAGAAAGATTGATGCTAGAAAGAGGCTGTAACACCCCCATTACTATACAACTAGATATATAGTATAATTTGACATGATAGAACCTGTGTGCATGCATGGAATATTTTTTTTTTGTAACACTTTAAGAAAAGATAAATTACTTCTTACATGCACAACCCTGTTTAAAATACTTTCTAACACATGTCAAGTATATAGCAGAATCAGTATTTATATAAAAGCACAACACCCACAATAACCCAATATTTACATACTTATTTATAGTAAAGTTTTAAAAGCGAAATATAGTACCAGTCTAAAAATATAATACAACAAACTCAAAATACAACAAGCCAACAAAATAGCCCAACAGGTCATCATCCATGTACACACTCTCTCAAACACCTGCAGGAGATCCAACCGCCACCCAGCCAGTAAAAGATACTTCAAGCGTCGTCGTACTCACCTACAATGATTATGCATGTCAAAGAATAATCCACAATATCAAGTCATGCATCTCAAAATGCTATGCCCATAATGCAATTTTATGCATCATATATTTCTCTCAAAATCATTCTTTCTTGGGCCCCTGACCAACGCTACTATCCCATACACCGAAAAAGAGCTCTGTACACCGCCATAGTCTAATGGCCAATAATCATATAAGCATGCAAATCCATGCATACTCATACACATGCAAATCCATGCACGCGAACCTACAAATCCATGCATAAAACCATGAAAATCCATGCATGCTTAGGTGCACTAGTAGTGGTCAGCAAAATATTTTCCTTTCTCAGAATCATGTCGTGCAATGCAAGATTTATCACAATGCTCATATATGATGCATGCACGTGCCAATGCCCATGTATGTATGCTCAATGGACATGAATGATAGTAATGTGTGTCCTCTGCTTTGTACATATAATCTATGGTATTACATATAAATCACATATTTACTATGTCTATACATTGTAGTTGCAAATGAATCTTTACTTACCTTTCACTTGGTTGGTGGCTTACTCTAGATTTGTTTATTATTTTCCCTCCAATCTCAGATATAAAATAGCCTGTAATATTACTAACATCAAGCACCATTCCCAATTTGGCAAGTTGAAAGCATAGAATATCATACTAAGACCTTAAACACCAAGTTATCTAGGTTTTACAAATTAGAACCCAATCTAGTCCCTCCAATACCTTAATTTCTCAACTTAGATACATGTAAACATCATATAATTGAAGTATTATAACTATAATATCATGTACCTAATTGTTAACACTCAATAGCAACATGTCTAGGTTGAAATATACTAAGTTATCAAATGGAACAGATTCACATTTTCATATTTACTTGCTGTCCAATTTAGTTGCATGATAATTTTGGCATCCCTAAACATATCCAATCACTCCCAAATTTTTACCACACTTAGATAACATGTATATAAATATAACCATATCATAGAATTGATAAAACTCATGGATATATCTTCCTAAGTTCAGCCCTGTTCACAACATACTGAAACAGATTGTTTTCCTACCGTGACAGTTTTGCACACTTCATGACATTAATAGTTTTGGCACCCTTATGTATATTCAATCTCTCCCAAATTTTTACCAAACTTATATAACATATACATAGAGACAACCAGGTTATATTATTGCCAAAACTAATGGATTTAGCTCCCCTAATTCAGTCTTCTTCACAGCACACAAAAACAGATTTTGCTACTTTGGCAGTTTGAGTGTTTCTCCAATATCATTCTCTATTTCAATTTCTAACCGATCAAAAATTCATTCCAATACTCTTAACTCATATATAAACATGTATATGATGATAATTACAGGTTTTATTCAACATACCATACACTTTTGAAGCCTAAAACACAAGAATACAACAAGGTGACAGTTTCTAGCACAAGTGTTTTCTATCAAATATTTCCAACCACAAACCCTTTCTTTATGCATCAAAGCCTATCTAATAACATCCTAACACATTTATAAATAATATTCAAATCTTAATAAGCCAATAAACCTCAAAATAAATCTGAAAGTCATGCCAAACCCGTAGGTTAATCTCACCTTGCACAGTTTTCTACTTGAACTTGGTATATCTCCTTACCTTTGCTTGTTTTGCCTCCTTTTTCGGTTGGAATCACTTAGGACCTATTTAGAGATATTTTTCCATGTATTTAGAAGCTGAAATGGTTCAGAATAAGGTTCAAATCGTGGCTATTAGCTTAAGAGTGAAGAATAGGTTGAGGTGCTAGCTTGATAAGTCTAAGCATGAGGTGGCATGTAATGGTATAATATGATTTTCTCCCTTATCTTGCAGCCCTAATCTTGTGTGTCTCACATATTCCTATGGTTGCAACCTATCTTCATCACCATTCATTCCCATAGCTAATTCCTATATCCGTTCATTAGGTTCTTCACCCGAAAATCATCGGTTCTTGCCCGATTGATAAGTTTGTGCACCGATAGTGTTACAAACCTATGAACCTAGTTATATAACATTTAAATTATAATATTGTATATCTATTTGTCCCAAGTGTATGATTTAAATATACATATAATATTAAAATTCATGATCGAACCAACTTATTTTCTATAAACTGTTCGGTGACACCTTTCGAACTTCTAAGGTTACCACGTGTAACCTAGCACTATTCACTATATTGATACCTCAATTTCTTCTTATCTCAATACAAAATCAACCACTTAGGTTAGGGGATTCGATAATCAATACCGTGCGAGAGCTTCAAAATTAAGTTTAATGATTAAAAATGCCGTATAAAATAAAATGAATTATATGATGTCATATCAATGTAAATAGCACGCAATTAACATGTAATGCATGAATCATATTTGGCCATGTGAGTAGTAAGTGGCTCGGATATTACAGAGGCTAGACTTCTCTATTACTGATGATGGAATTATTCGATATAAAGGGAGATTGTGTGTGCCGTTTGACAAGGCCATGAAAAGAGACATTTTAGAAGAAGCTCATACTACTCCTTACTCGGTACACCCAAATAGCCCAAAAATGTATAAAGACTTACAACATTATTGGTGGCCTAAAATGAAGAGGGATGTAGCAAAATTTGTGGTTGAATACCTAAACATGAAAATAGTTAAGGTTTGGTTTCTTACCTTTCCAAAGTTCATAAGAGGTCTTACCATGTCTCAAATGAACTCTGTTAGAGATGTAACAAGCAGTACTAATATTTTCATCCCACAACCTTCGAGCCAATTTCTTAGAATTGAGCATGACTCATGCCATTTCTTATAAAGTCCTATTCTTCCTTTCAACCATGCCATTTTGTTGAGGAGTCTTAGGGGCTGAAAACTCATGATTAATTCCATGCTTATCACAATAATTACAAAAAAAGTATTTTCAAATTTTTTTCTATGGTCACTTCTAATCCTAACAATATGACCTATATTACTATTTTTCTCATTTTTTAATCTTGCACAAAGTTTTCTAAAGGCATGAAAATTTTCAAATTTATCTCTTAAAAAATCAACCCAAGTGTACCTAGAGAAATCATCTACACACACAAACACGTACTTCTTACCTCCAATGCTTTCAACTTGCATAGGACCCATCAGATCCATATAAAGAACTTCTAAGTTCATGTTGTACCTATATGTTAGAACATGGGATGGGATTCCCATTTCTATTTTCCCAATTGGCAAGGTCCACAAATTCCATCATTTCACAAGTTTAGTCAAACTTTTGAAATTTAAATGCCCAAGTTTTTTGGTGCCAAATCAAGCCAGTACTAACACTGCTTCAAAAGGTAGAGAAAAAGTTGTTCAAAATATTTTAACTAATGATGATTCTGACTACAGTAGTGATGATGATGATGATGGTGATAAACCAACTCTTGAGGAGATCGAGAAGGTGTACAACTAGATGCTCCAAAAATGGCTTGAAATATGTAAGACTAACAAATCATTGGAGAACAGGCTATTGAGCTCTTATGTCAAAAAGTGGAGTTAGAACATGAGTTGGAACAATGCAAACTCCAAATTGTTGAGAAGGATAAGATGCTCAATGACACACTTGTTGAGTTGAAAAAGTCACAAACTTCTTTGTCTAGAATAAACATTGGTAAAGCCAAACTTGATGAAATCATCTCTACTGGACAAATTGGAAAAAATCACCAAGGTGTTTATATTGGTAAGTGTTCAAACACAAAGAAGAATTCAAAATAAAAAATTAAATTTGTGAAAGGAACTGAAGCAACAATCTCAATCTTTGATATTGAAAGAAAAATGTTTTCCAAAAACCTCAGCCAAAAAGGTTCATACCTATATGCCATTACTGCTACATTTCTGGTCATATACGTCCTAGGTGCTTCAAATTGAAAAAAGACCCGTGGAATGGAAAGCATGTCAGAACATCATTTTCTGAAAAGTTTAAACATGGACCAAAATCTACTCCTAAACATACACCAAAGATTAAGATCCAACTGAAAGATGATTTTGCATGCAGAATTTGGATTAGAAAGTTTGATCTTAGGTGTAATGTTGCAAATATATCATTGAAAGCATCTACTTCTGAATCTTGGTACTTTGATAGTGGTTGTTCTAGGCACATGACTAGTACTAAAGACAACTTATCAAAGTTTCAAAATATTGAGAAATGTTGTGTAACTTTTAGGGATGGTGTGAATGACGGATAGATTCTTGGTAAATGTACACTTGATGTTAAAGGTTTACCTAAGCTAAAGAATGTGTTATTGATTGAAGGCCTTAAGGCAAACTTTATTAGCATTAGTCAATTATGTGATCAAAATCTGTTTGGTCATTTTATAAAAGATTTATGTTAGGTTTTTGATGATACTAACTATTGTGTTTTGACAAGTAAAACGTCAACAAATAATTGTTACTTGTTAGAACACCATATGACATGTTTGACCATCACACATGATTCCAAATGGTGTTCAAACATGACTTGTGACATAGCATTTTCCAATCTGGACAATTACATCTTGTTTAGTACACAGAGCAACATGATTGCTCACAACATTATCGTTTTCTTCCTGGTTGTCCTTTGATTCACCATCACTCCATGTTATGTTTAGTGATCTTCCTTTCTTCTTGAGAGTGTTTGCACTATCTGATTGGATATGTCCATAGCCTTCTCATTTTCTGCATTGGATCCGTTTGTCCTTCTTATCATTAGAAAATGAAGTAGGATTAGAAACACTTTTATTTTTAGGAACATCAAAATTTTTACCTCCTTTGTATTTTTGGTTTTTCATATTTTTCAAGAATTTTTCAAAGTTTTTGGTAGGTAGAACTAGTGGATCACTCATGTCATGAACATGTACAATAGATGCTTTCAGAAAACATAATTGTTTTTATAGAATAGAATTTTATTTAGGGATGTTTAATAAATAGAAATAATAAATTTAGAACGACTGAGTATTATTCCGGTTGGTAATTTTCTTTGTTATAATAAATCATGCCCTAAACCAGAAAACTCATTACACATTATTAAACAAATCAGTGTAATTAAGTGTACGCTTAGTTGTCAACCTAAAGGGTCACACACAATTTGAAATGGAATATTTCAAACTTAGGAATTGATCCAAGGAGTTGGATCCAATTAAATGGGATCAAATTAATTATGTAGACTATATATTAATTTTATTGTTAAATTTATTTACTCAATTAAATAATTAGATAATTTAATTGGGGGTAATTTGATTAGGTGGGCTAGATAGAATAAATTAATTGAATTTATGCTAAAATAATTAATTAGATTAATTGTGGGATTTAATTTTAAATTCAAGTCTAATTCAAAAGGCCCATTAGGAAAGGCCCACGTTGGTTGTTGAAAAAGATGAAAACTCAAGAATTTGATATTCTTGGAAGTTTCTAAATATCTTTGAAAGATAAAAGAGATAAAATTGGAAATTTTTGGGAGATTTAGAATTAACCAAAAATCTTCCAACCAACCAAAAGGGAGACCAAAAATTCCAAGAGTGTGACTCTTGGAGTTTTTGAACCTCATTATATGTACCATAGGGGCTGAAAATTAGAGAAAGAATAATCCTCCAATTTTTTGCCATTAAGAAATAAATTAGAAAAAAATTATTTTTTTCTTCCATCATTTCTTCAACAAACATTCCATCTTTTTGTCTAAGTATTAATTCTTTTATCACAAGTTGATAACAAGAATTAATATTCATTATATTCACTCCATAACTACGTTAGTAAAAGAATTTGGATTGTTAGCGGAATTTTAAATTCCGTGTTCCTACTCAATGTATGGACTTCTTTAGAGTGGAGACGCTTGGATCCCTGTGAATCAGAATTAGAAAAGGGCTAGCAATGTTTGATTCAAACCTTACAACAACCGGAGTGCATAAAGGTATAAATCAAAATTTTAATTTATTTTTATATAACCATTGGAAATTGCGAGATTGTTAAAATCGCATCAGATCTGGGTACTATTGTAATTGTTATAGTGTGCTTGTTTTTAGAAAATTTTATTTTTCCATTGCGCACACCTCAGGATCACGTGAACCCAACAGTGGTATCAAAGCCATAATTTGTGCAATTCCAATCGGATTTAATTTATGCCTGGGAATTTAATTGTTAAGTTCTGATTGAAAATTATGTTTCTTATTGGGATTTAATTATTTTGCAATTTTATATAATTGTTAAATTCATGATATGATGCTAAAACGACCAAAAGATGCAAATTGGGCGTGCACACAAGGGTTGTGCGCACGCAGTGTGCCTGTGCACGTTGGGCGCATGTGCAACCTGCACACTTAGAGCGTCGGGTGCGTGTTGTGCGCACTTGCTTTGCATGGCAGCCGTGCGATGGGGCTATTGGACACCCCATCGTGTAAATTGCAGAATTTATTTTTTTATTTTTAATTAAAGTGTTAATTTTAAATTTTTGAAAATAGATTTTTCTTGAAAAATCAAGATTTTGTCCCAAATCATGAAGTTACAATTTTAAATGGATGGTAAATTTTCAAGCTTTAATAAATTCATGTGATGTGTTTATTGGTAAGTATGGGATGGTCATGGAGCCTTTTGGACTAATGTGATTGGATTTATTTATCTTTGGATTTTTAAAATAGGACATGCGAATCTCTTATTCTTTCTTGTTTTTTTACTTTACATTATTGTAATGAGATAGCATAGGGTGAGATTTTTCTTTTGTTTTTGGTGGACAAGAAGAAGAACCAAGATGGAGAATCAAGAGAAGGCCCATGAATGTATGAAATTATATTCATGTAATAGAAATTAGTTTCTATTTCCACTTTATTACCCTTAAACTGACTTAGATCTATTTTTGGCTCAAATGGATCGCATAGGATTGACCTATGATCAACAAAGTTATGTATGTATTAGATGCATGCATAGGGTTGGTTTATTTAATATTTTCAAATGATATGATTGTCATCAATTGAATGCAAACACATTAAATAAACTAAGATTAAAATTAATGAGGTCTTGTTTAAAATAAATAACCATACTTGAATTAAATACATATTGATGAATGCTTTGTATTCTATTACTCTCCTTAACTCCTTTTCCATATTCAACAAAATAAAAAGAAATTAGATAATCATAGTTCCCAACTCTTATGGCATGCTAAATTAGGTCACATCTCTGAGAAGAGAATTCACAAGTTGGCCCAATTGCTCGATCTTTCGAAAGACCAAGGAATGCCAACATGTGAATCATGTTTCAAAGGGAAAATGACCA
Source organism: Paulownia fortunei (assembly GCA_019321725.1). Classification (NCBI taxonomy): domain Eukaryota; kingdom Viridiplantae; phylum Streptophyta; class Magnoliopsida; order Lamiales; family Paulowniaceae; genus Paulownia; species Paulownia fortunei. The sequence continues at coordinate 20,502 of JAGSPU010001330.1, forward strand.
AATCACCATTTGTTGGACAAGCAGAGCGGGCCAAAAATCTATTGGATTTGATCCATTTAGATGTATGCGGGCTACTAAGTGTTGTTGCCCGTGGGAACTATCACTACTTCATAACCTTTTCTGATAACTTTTCTAGGTATGGTTATGTATACTTTTGAGGTACAAATCTGAAACCTTTGAAACAAGGCATTTCAATCAGATCAAGGAGGTGAATACTTGAGCATAAAGTTTCTTGATTATCTAAAAGAGAATGGGATTCTCTCTCTCAGTGGAACCCTCCTGCCATCTCTCAACTCAATGGAGTTACAGAGCGTAGGAATCGAACCCTGTTAAACATGGTTCGATTGATGATGAGTTTCACTTGACTTTCTCTTTCATTCTGAGGCTACGCTCTAGAAATGGCAGCATATCTATTAAATAGAGTGCCATCAAAGTCGGTACTCAAAACACCATATGAGATATAGTGTGGGAAGCCACATTCTTACAAATACCTCAAGGTATGGGGTATGCTGCTTACTTGTAGCAGCAAGTGGGAGATAAATTGGATATGAAATCCAATTTATATAATTTCATGGGGTATCCAAAAGAATCTATTGGATACTACTTCTACGACTCCTCGAAATAAAAGGTGTTTATTTCGAGAATGCCACCTTCTTAAATGAGGAGTTTCTACTAGATAGAAATGGCAAAGTTTAGGCTTTTGGAACCTCCCAAGAAATGCAGTAATGAGCCAACCAGCTAAGGCTGGGCCTTTGGACACACAACATCCTAGAAAATTAAAAGAATCTCAAAGCCATCTGAGAGATATGGCTTTTTGATAGAGAACAACAAGGAGAATCTCCAATTGGATAGTGATCTAAGGAATTATGGAGAGGCGATGTCTAACATTGACTCATAAAATTGTCAAGATACCATGCAATCTGAGATAGACTTCATGTACACCAATAAGGTATGGACTTTGGTGGACCAACTTTAGGGAATAGTTCCCATTAGCTGCAGATGGGACTACAAGTGGAAGCTTGGAGTAAATGGAAAGGTAATTGCCTACAAAGCGCTACTGGTTGTGAAAGGTTATACTCAGAAGCAAAGAATTGATTATGTGGAAACTTTTTTGCCAGTAAAGATGCTTAAATCCATTCGGATACTACTAGTCATATCAACGTATTATGACTATGAGATATGGCTGATAGATGTGAAGTCTGCTTTCCTTAATGGAAACATTAAGGAAGAGATCTATATGAGGAAGCCATAAGGCTTCTTATCCATAGGGAGTGAGCAAAAGGTTTGCAAGCTCCAAAGATACATTTAAGGACTCAGGCAAGCTTTCGAAAACTGGAACATCCAGTTTAACGAGGCAATCAAATTTTGTTTGATTTCCACAAGAACCCGAATGAGCCTTGTGTCTACAAGATATTTAGTGGGAGCGCAATGACATCTATTATGATGTATGTTGATGATTCTAACTCATTGGGAATAATGTAGGGATACTACAGTTGACTAAGACTTGGTAGTCTAACCAGTTCTCCATGAAGGATTTGGAAGAAGCATCCTTTATTTTGGGAATAAAGAGCTATAGAGATAGGCCTAGAAGGATGATTGGACTATTCCAATCCATGTATATAGATAAAATGATAAAGAGGTTTAGCATGGAGAAATCCAGATGAGGATTTTTGCCAATGAGTCATGGCATTTCTCTCTAAAGGGCTATGTCTCCTAAGACTCCTAAGGAGAGGGAAATGATGACCCACATACCTTATGCATCTACCATTAGAATCATAATATATGGTATGCTATGCACGAGGACTGATGTCGTATAATGTCTGAGTGTCATGAGCAGTTATTAGTCCAATCCAGGTAACGAACACTAAAAGGCCGTGAAGATGATCCTCAAGTACTTGATAATAACTAAGAATATCTTTCTTGCATATGGCTCTAAAGAATTAAAACTAGAAGGTTATACTAATTTTAGTTTTCAGTTTGATATAGATTACTCAAAGCCCATGTCTGGATATGTATTCACCATTAACAGTGGTGCAGTCAGCTGGAAGAGTTTCAAGTAGGAGATAACTGCAGATTCTACTTCCGAGGCTGAATACATTGCTTTATGTGATGCAATAAAGGAAGCTATTTAGATAAGAAACTTCATCTAACAATTGGGTCTAGTTTCATTCATTGTTGATCATGAATTGATATACTGTGATACTAATGGAGCTATTGTGTAAACAAAAAAACCCAGATCTCGTCAAAGATTCAAGCACATTATGAAGCGATACCACCTAATTACAAAGATCATTGGTAGAGGCGACGTTAGTGGATAGTCGCTTCAGCATAAAATTCAGCAGACCCACTGACCAAACCTCTAGCGCAGAAGGTATTCAACGAACATCTTGTGATGATAGGCCTGAAGTACATGGGCAATTGGCACTAGGGCAAGTAGAAGATTGTTAGAGTAGTGCCCGGTGCTCTAATTAGATTGGGTGTCTAGTGTACTCTTGTATTTGTAAAAATAATCTTTTTCAAATCATATTATTAAAATAGATAAATTTATTTATCTTTAGTTGCGTATAGTAATTAGATAACGTCCCCTGACCAAACTTAGTTACGGGGTATGATCACGCATTTGATGGTGATGATGGAATATGACTCTATAGCTTTGGTTTTAAATTAGTTTCAAGTCAAGGGATTTTTAAGTTAGGACATCGAAGAGACCAATAGATTCGCGCATACGATCCATGCTCAAATGAGAAGGATGTCTCGCTCCATGGACATTGGCGTAGTGATGCTAGTATATGTATGCGGGTGCTTGTTAGAGAACAAGTACACTGAACAGGCCCACTAGAAATTCTTAACTGGAAACATTATTTGTCGAAATAAAAATTTTCATATTATGATAGTACACGATTAGACCTTAAACTTAAGGCACCACGGTAGCTTTATGCATGTCGTGTTCCATTTCAATGTATTTAGGATTGTCTGACAATCATAAATGGGGTACATTGGATGTTGCATTGATATATATAGAGGTTAATAAGTAGCCAACAAAAGATCTGTGACTTGTCTGGCAGAACAAGTGAAACTCCTATATTTTCATAGTTCATGACTCATAAGTCCATGGCCAATGTGGGATGAATGTTAGACGAGGGTTTTATAACGATTCGTCATAAGTTGTTGAAGCTTGAAATATAATTATAGTTATTGAGCAAGTAGGGTTTCGACTATTAATTCATGCCTTAGACTCAATTGTGAGATTAGTTTATGGAAGAACCTTACGTGTATGGTACTTGTAACTGAAATAGGTTCATTCGCTAATTCACCTAGGACTAGGTAGCCACGATACACTTGTTAGGTGTTTCCCATGACTTGTAAGGTTCTTGAAATTAAGAAGTTAATTTCAAGTGGATTAATTAATCAAAATAATTATTATTCATAAGTTGCAAATGTTGCAAGCCCAGTCCTAACTTAGTTATGAACCTAAAGGGTCACACATAATTTGAAGTGGAACATTTCTAACTTAGAAATTTATCCAAGGAGTTGGATTCAATTAATTAATGGTGATTAATTAATTAAGGCTTAAATTAATTTAATGAGTTGAATTAATTATTTAATTAAATAATTCAATTATTCAATTGGATCTAATAAGATTAAGCAGCCCAATCATATAGGCCATAAATTAATTTTATTGTTAAATTAATTTACTTAATTAAATAATTAGATAATTTAATTAGGTTGAATTTGATTAACTGGTCTAGATAGAATTAATTAATTAAATTTGGGCTAAACAATTAATTGGATTAATTATGGGATTTAATTTTAAGCCTAAGTCCAATTCAAAGAAACCCATTAGGAGAGGTCCATGTAGGTTGTTGAAAATGATGGAAACTCAAAGATTTGATATTCTTGGAAGTCTCTATATATTTTTGGAAGATAAAAGAGATAGAGTTGAAAATTTTTGGGAAGATTTGGAATCAACCAAAAATATTTCAACCAATCAAAAGAGAGGCCAAAAATGCCAAGAGTGGGACTCTTGGAATTTTTTAACCCCATTATATATACCATATGGGCCAAAAGTTAGAGAAAGAATAATCCTCCACTAAGAAATAAATTAGGAGAAAAATTGTTTTCTTCTTTCATCATTTCAACCGAAATTCCATCTTTTTTGTCCAAGTATTAATTATTTTATCACAAGTTGATAAGAAAAATTAATATTCACTATATCCACTACATAAACTAGGTTAGTAAAAGAATTTGGATTGCTAGCGGAGTTCATATTCTGTGTTCTTGCTCAATATGTTGACTTTTTTAGAGATGAGATGTTTGGATCCTTGTGAACCGAAATGCAGAAAGGGGCTAGCAATAGATTGCATCAAACCCTACGACAACTACAGTACATAAAGGTATAAATTGAATTTTAATTTGTTTTTATACAACCAAAGGAAATTCACATCAGAACAGGGGTATTGTTGTAACTGTTATACCATGCTTGTTTTTAAAAAAATTATTTTTCCATTGCGCATACCCCAGGATTATGCGATCCCAACAGTTATGTCACCACCATGAACCTGACGAAGGTCTTAAGAGAAGATGTCTCGATTGCGATAGAGAAGGAAGATGATCCTCAAAAGAGAGCTACATATGACGCATAGATTTATAGTGACTTTCTATGTTGGAAATACATCCTCGTTGGATTGAACAACATATTATACAATGTGTATTGTTCAGTCAGAACTACAAAGGCATTATGGGAATCACTTGAAAAAAATTACTGGATAAAAGATGCCAACTTGAAAAAATTCATAGTCGGTAAGTTTCTGGACTCCAAAATGATAGATCTAAGATAGTGGTGAGTTAAGTCCAGAAGCTATAAATCATTCTACATGATATATATACAAAACATATAAAGATCATTGAATCCTTCCAAGTAGCAGCTATGATCGAGAACCTGCCACCTTCATGAAAAAAGTTCAAGAATTACTTAAAGCATAAGCAAGATGGCAATAGGTAGGGTCTAACCTGGATCCATAATGAACTCGCCCTATCTAAATCGAGTCCAAACCTAATAAAATGATTCTTGGGGCGGGAAATGGGTTTATTCTCTTAAATTGGGTAGGTTCAGGCAGATAACAGGTCTAGCTGGACCCGCCCGGACCCGCCTCATTATATTTAATATTTTTAATATAATTTCTTATTTGTAACATTATTTTTAGTTGTCTGAAATTATTATTTAATGGAAATAGCTTGGCAGTTTGGATGTTTAATTTATAATAAGGGTTGTTTCTTGCATCAATGAACAACAGGTTTGGAGTGTAAAAAGTATTGTTGCTTGGTAGTTTCAATGTTTTTATTTATAATAGTGGTTATTACTTGCATGATACTTAGTGTAACAACTTGCATGTTTTAATTTATTTATAACAATGTTTTTATTTATAATAGTGTTTGTTTTGAGAAACGTCGCCTTCTTGATAAAGCATTTTTATTGGATAAAAATAGTTAAATCATAAATTTTGAAGGAGTTTAAGAACTACAGTTTATCCCACAAATGCCAATAGTGCATAAACAAATTGCTAAACTTCTAATGCGCAAAATCTCCAAGGAGATCTGAAATGAAAATCCAAACTGCCTATAAGGAAATGATCTCTTATTGGAAAGCAACAAGGAGGTCTCTTTTAGGATATTGATCCAAGGAGAAATAATGTATGAATCCGAGATGAACTCCCTGTACTCTAATAAGCTAGTGACCTTGGTGACCCACCATAGGGTATTGTAACCATTGACTGCAAATGGGTCTACAAGCATAAGCTTGGAGTACATGGAAAGGCGATGACCTATAAAGCATAACTAATGGCCAAAGGTTGCTCTAAAATCAAAGTGTTAACTGTTGAGGAGACCTTTTAACTAAAAATAATGTCGAAGTCTACTAGTATCTTGCTGACCACATCTATATATTATAGCGACTAGGATATGGGTAATATGAGGACCACCGTCCTTAATGAGGGTATTGAAACAATAGATCTACATGTAGCAACCTGAGGCCTAATATTAAAAGAATGCAAGCAAATGATTTGCAAGCATCAAAGGTCCACTTATGGACTCAAAATGTATTTCTCAAAGTTGGAACTTTTAATTCCCTCAATTAATCAAATGGTTTGATTTACTCAGGAAATGTACATGAACCAAGTGTGTACAAAAAGATTAGTGGGAGCATAATAGAGTTTATTGTGTTAATTATATGCTACTCATAGTGATAGTGTAGGAATATTATAGTTAACTGAGACTTGTTATCTAATAAGTTCTCCACTAAGAATTTGGGAAAACATCCCAGAAATCAAGGATTTAGATCTATAAAGATCTAAAAGGATGTTTGGACTATCCTAAATCCATATGCATAGATGCTTAAAGGGTTTAGCATAGAGGAATACTATAAGAGATTCCTGCCTTTGAGTCATAGGTTTTCTTTTTCAAAGTCTATTATCCCCAAAGGTTTTTGGAGAAAAGAGA